>QODF01000144.1:90090-198309 GCA_024372805.1 Oostethus manadensis
TTCTGTTTCTTTTCTCGTTGTTTTTCTTGTATGTTTATCATTATTAGTAAATATGTATGTATGTATGTGTGTATACATATATATGCACACTGTATGTGTGTGTATGTATGTATGTACTGCATGGATATGTGTATGAGCACAGTATGTGTATGTATGCGTGTACGAATATGTGCATGTATACATGTATATATATGTGTGTGTGTGTGTATATATGCGTGTGTATATGTATATATATATGTATATGAAGGTATGTACAGGAAATTAGTATTATCATTATTATTTTTTATTTTTTTTCTTCTTTCCCCTGTATTTTTGCTCATTTAGCTCTGTGTCGGTTCTGGTTGTTGCGGAAATCTTGATTATTACGGTTGTTTATAATATGGTTGAAATATGTTTGTGAGGTTCTTCTGCACCCTTTCTTATATCCCCCACCCCCCACCCGTCCCCTTTTCAGGTCAGGTCCAGCATCGAAATGTGGCGAAAAAAAAAAAATAAATAAATAAAAAATAAAAAAGAGATAGGGTGAGAAGCACTGTCATCCGAGAGAGACTCGGAGTAGAACCGCTGCTCCTCCGCATTGAGAGGAGCCAGATGAGGTGCCTCAGGCATCTGGTGAGGATGCCTCCGGAACGCCTTCCTGGGGAGGTGTCAGGGCACGTCCAACCGGTAGGAGGCCTCGGAGAAGACCCAGGACACGTTGGAGAGACTATGTCTCTCAGCTGGCCTGAGAACGCCTCGGCATCCGCTGGGAAGAGCTAGACGAAGTGGCCGGGGAGAGGGACCTCTGGGCTTCCCTGTTTAGGTTGCTGCCCCCGCGACCCAACCTCGGATAAGTGGAAGAAAATGGATGGATGGATGGATGGATGGACAACGAATTCTGGGTGGGGTGATAGTTTCTCTGGAACTTAATCCAGGACTGGAGATTGTTGGAATGAGATTCGCCAGTCTGGTATTTAGAAGTGGCAGACCTAGGGGAAACCCGTCGAGGTGGTAAGCCACACTCACTCAACAGGGTCGATGTCTGGAGTGGCTAGTCGGTTGTTTGTCACAAACCTGGCCAGAAAAAATGGGACCGGAACTAACAGTGTAATTGATGATCCACTCCTGGCCTGCTTGTGCTGGGATGGGAAAGGCTCAGATGTTCTGGCCCATGGGCCCATTTGAGAATTTGTTGTCTTACATTTGGAGGCCACACCAGTTAACCATTAGGCCCCCGCCACAGTCCTGTTTGGTCTTGCTTAGCTCCTTGACGGAACCAAAGAGTCTTTTCTTGTTAAGAGGCTTCTTCCTGAAGTTCTCGCACCCTATCATCAGTCAGCTCCGGTAAAATTGGTCTGAGCATGGGGTTTACAGTCAAAATGTCACCTGTCAAGACATGGTAGCCTGCTGTTTCTTTTGCTGTTCTCATCTGACATAAGTCCCGTTGTTTTGCTGTGACCTTTGCACTTAACAATAGTACCTGTTCAGGTAAGTGTAGGGCGGCTTCTAAGGCCTCCATTTCTATTTTGTATCAAATGTGTTGGCCATCTGCTGTCAGAAAATCTATGGCTCTATGGAAGCAGAGTGTTAAATACAGTGACGTGGTAGAAAAACAAACTTAACTTACCAAAATCTTCCATGTGTACAATCAATGGAGTGTCACTGTCATTGCTGATTCACCAACCTGGGCCTATTGTTCTCACTAACACCCACTTTTGGTATTGAAGAAACTAAGTCTTGTTTGTTGCACTCACACAGACAAACAAGACAAGACAACACAACAATAAAAAAACAGCTGGACAGTCTATTCTGAGTGTATTTTTGCTGAAAACACTTTAAAAATAATCCAATTCAGGACTGTTGTAAATTTAGCAAATTGTTTGTGCATTCCCTATCAAACTAAAAAAGTAGCATGCTTGTACAAAAAGGCCCACATTCTTCCATTTGTCACTGTCCCCTTTTTAGAAAGAGACACATGAGGAATGGAATCGTTGACATAAAAAAAAGCAAACATACATATTATGTTGGATTTAGCTTACCTTATTAGGAGTGATCAAATCAAAATGTTCCCACACAGGATAAATTTTTTCTCTTTCTAGCTGGCTCCACCCTCTTAATTACTACCGCTATATCTAATCTTAGATCTTCTCTCCGAATTCTCCAAACTAACGTTAACCAAATTTTCCAGTCCAAACTATCAAATACAGTCCAAACGCTCAAATGACTCTCCACAAAACCACCGAGGGGTTTCTATTGCTGTCAAACGCCCCAAATTCTGACATTGTGTGCGCTCTGCTAGAAAAGTCCATGTGCACGTCTTAAAATATGCAATAATTCATAGTATATGGGGTGTATTTTCATGCTTGTTAGCGAGATTACTTATTCATCTTCAGCTTTGTATGGGATTTATACTGAGTGTTGGAGCACATCCAAAGTTAAGTTCAACTTGAAGCCTTTCAAACTCATAGATGGGAGCATCAGGACAAGATAAAAGGTACGTAGCAAGTGTTAGGTTTGTGCATGTTTGTGTTCTGGTTGAATGGGGAGGAAGGGGGGGGGGTTGTCGTTTGGGAGCCACTGTTGTTCTGGCGTGTGTTCCATTTTTTCTTGAAATTATAGGCTCGTTGATCAAACACCTCCTCGTAGCTTTAATAGCGTCCGTGCAAACATTACAGTATGTAGGATATTCATTCACTTTAATATCCATCTGCACAATCTGGTGGTGCGAAAAAACTACTTTATTTTGGTTAGAGAAATGAATGAGGTATCAAATTAAAGTTAGTCATGTTTTATCCGCTGTGATTGACTGGCGACCAGTCCAGGGTGTACCCCGCCTCCCGCCCAAAGTCAGCTGGGATAGGTTCCAGCATACCCACGACCCTAATGTGGATAAGCGGTATAGAAAATGAATGAATGAATGTTTTATCCGATAAAATTAATTATTCAACCTGTTAATTTATTCTTAATTCTACCTGAAGTGTTGGTTTTATACAAATAAAACGTGAATGCATTTGCCATGAATTGTTGTTTACCTGTTTGTTTGTATCCCAAATTAATTTATACCTGATTCTCTTATGAAACTTCACCTGCACTGCACAGTATCCAGCTATTTATTTCACCGTCAGACTGCTTGTATTTTTAACTAAAAAGTTACTGAATCGTTTTCGATCATATCGTTCTAAATGAACCAATATCGTCCTTGAATTGAATCGGCAAACACAAATCGTCATACAAATCGAAGCGCTGTTAAAACGAGTCATTACACCCTTAATAACATTAAATAACATGTAACGTAACATAGCCTAGCCTAACATAACATAACCTAAGATAACATAACATAACAACATATAACCCAGTGCTTCTCAAATAGTGGGGCGAGCCCCCTGGAGGGTCGCAGTGAACTGTCGGGGGGGGGGGGGGGGGGGGGGGGGGGGGGGGGGGGGGGGGGGGGGGGGGGGGCAGGGGGCATGACAGGCATGGAGTTTGTTTGTTTGTTTATTTCGAGCTACACAACTACACAGGAACAATTTGGCTTGATAGGGGTGGGAAGAAGACAAGCTTATTTATTCCCACCCCTTTAGTAATAATACTAAAGCCTAGTATATTAATACAACATGCAGTAATACATGAACAAGATATCACACCTACAACAAACATGTATAATATACATTATTATTGTTATTAGGTGTTATACCTTGTGCAGATTAAGAGCACAAGTTAAAATCACGGATTCTCACACACAAACTGGATCCGCAATTTCAGCTAAAAAAAAAAAACTGTGAAATGATTTGTGATAAAAACAATGTTGTTTCTTATGAGCCAAACCAAATCACTCTAAATGTCAGAAATACTCTGATAAGAAACTCATTTAAAATAATCACAACTGATTCCACATTTTCAAACTGTTTTTATAATTACAAACATATCTCTTTTAAATATAATTCTCCATAATCTACTCTGATATTTGTGAAACAGAAACGTGTCTTCTTAACATTTGTAGCTTCTCGCCCCTTGACATGTCAACATGATTTTATACAGAAATTACCATCCCGTGTAAGTAAATCTACTCAATTCTAACTTTTTTTAAAACGTGTAATCCACACCGGTTCTCTGGCGCCTTCTTTTTTATCAACAGACTTGAGTGAAAAACGCGCGCAATTCCAAACCGGATGTTGTAATCAACTCCGCCAGGAGTGAATCGGACGTAGCTATACAGTACATAGCCACTGCAAGCTGGAGTCGTGTGATTTTGTACTGACTAGTCACCTTGACAGGCTGTGGGCGGGTCTTTCCATTGTTTTTGTTGTATTGTCGCCGGCTCGAATAATCGGGTAATTTCATTGAGAAAAAGCAAATGGAAAAGACAACGCAAGAAAATCAAGTACAAAATAAGAGAAAAAAAAACAAAACATAAAATCAAAAACAAAATGGAAAAAGCATAGGACTACATTTGTGCTTCTTTTAAATTATCTATTGGCTTTATATTTCCACGCGTATCTCCTTTTCATTTTGGCACTCCTGCGCTTTAGTATTGTGATGTTTAAGAACAAACCGGTTCTTTTGAACGGCTCGTTGACATGAGTGACGGGAATCGAGTCGCAGCGGGGAACCGTTCTTTTTCCTAGTCACGTGAGGGGAGGATATGCTTATTAGATATGCAGTTAACCCAAAGACTGTTTAGGAGTTTAACTTTTTTACAGAGCAGCAAAATGCACCTTAACAATTTTGTTGTGTGGAAATCCATGACACGTGAAGGTTAGTTCTGGCACCCCACAGGGTTCTGTGCTAGGACCAGTATTGTTCAGCCTTTATATGTCCGCCTGAGGTAATGTCATTAGAAAACACTCTGTAAATTTCTATTGCTAAGCAAGTAAAAATTAACCAAGCTAGTCAGCTGTCCAAACTCCAGGTGTGTCTAAACCACCCAGTGACAAGATTGCAAATTATATTACTGCCCTAGATGGTCTTGAACTCACCCCCCACAATACAGGCAGAAACCTTGGTGTCACCTTCGATCAGGACTTTCCCCTATGCTGGAGTCTATCCCAGCTGACACTAACTCTGATTTTCTTTCACAGTTTTTTCAGAATATTCAGTGCACACAGACAAGACCAAGAATAGGAATTGTTTGTGTTCAAGTCCATATAAGAGAACTGCCAAGGGGAAACAAAGGTATTATTATTTCACATAAATATGCATACAAATACACTAGTATGCAATACAGTAGTATACTTATCAAGTGCATTGTGTAAAAGATTGGACAAAATAAACATGATTCCCCAACATTGATTAAAACTGTATGTTTTACTTAAATTGTTTATCATTTTGTTCTACATTGTTTCATTTCCGGAAGTGATGCCATTGGGTGACACCTCTCAGCTAAAGCAGAGTAAACAAACGCTTCTCGAGGTCCATGGTCAAATTTTCCATCAATGTCATGCCAAAACATTGTGTTGCTGGTGGATGTTATCAGTGTCCGAGTGATCCAAGTATCCAACACGGGCATGTTCAGGTGTTAATCAGAATGATGATCTCTGGAGTGTGAGAGGTCTGCAGTGAGGTTCTCTGAGGTCACATATTGAGGGAAGGTCCACTCCAATTATTATTTCTGAAGACTTGATCGTCCTTTGGAGTCTGTTCCTGTCCTGTATGCTTGCAGATCCAAAACAAACAGTGATGGATTTGCACAGAAGAGGCTGATCAGCATCTCCTGGGGCAGATTGAACATCCTGAGTTATAGGAAGTTCAAGTTCCTTTTACCCCCCGAAAGATTGTGGTTCTCAGAAACCTGAAGGTGTTCACATTACACACTGTGCTGTGGATCGCATCAAGGATCAGATGATTCCGTTGACGACCCCCGACTCTCTTGGCAATCTAATCTCTCTCGCCGTGCTGATAGACAGGCGACTACTGGACCGAGAGGCGGACAGGAGCCAACGTCGCGGGCGTTTCGCTGCATACAACCCGAACAGCCACGGCGATCATCTTCCCTTCAGTTGACCACTTCCTGTCATTGAATCCCCGTCGGCATCAGCGCTTGACGAGCCTATGCAATTAGGGGGTAGTCGCCTCACACCGGCCGAGCGGAGTCGACGCCAGCGCCTGCGCCTCTCCATCTACTGCGGCCTGGCTGACTACCTCATCTCCCGCTGTCCTTTCCGCCCTGACAGCCACCGTACCCGGGCTTCACGCTCACCTCATCGGAGATCGCTGGAGAGGGCACCGCCTCAGGGCCACGCCATGTTTCATTGACGAAGCTCTAGTCAAACATCTTGCTATTCCGGTAGTACAGTTACCCGTCGCTAAGGTAGTTCGCTCCCTTGACGGTCGCCGCCTAGCTCACGTGACCTATCAAACTCACCCCCTCTCTCTCCGCTTATCAGGCAATCATCACGAGTCCTTGAAATTTTTTGTTATTCCTTCGCGTTCAGCGCCAATTGTTTTGGGGCTTACCTGGCTTCATAAACATAATCCTCATGTTGATTAGGCTAAGTCAAGCATTGTCAATTGGAGCGTTTTTTGCCCTACTCACTGTCTAAGATCAGCGTGTCCCCGCCGTTCCTCTGTTCGCTCAACCACTCCCGAAGATATTGACCTCTCACTAGTTCCCTCCGCGTACCACGATCTTTGTGAAGTTTTTAGCAAAGAGAGCTCACTCTCTTCCTCCACATCGCCCTTATGACTGTTGTATTAATCTCCTGCCGGGCGCGACGCTACCTTCTTCAAGCCTTTACAAGGTCTCTCGACCAGAGAGCGGCGCTCGAGGAGTACAATTCCTCTTCCCTCGAATCAGGCCTTATCCGCCCTTCTTCCTCTCCGTTGGCAGCAGGTTTTTTTCTTTGTTGAGAAGAAGAACCAGTCACTGCGCCCTTGCATCGACTACCGTGCTCCTAATGACATTACTGTGAAGAATAAGTACCCTCTGCCAATATTTGATTCAGCTTTTAATTCGCTCCACTCTGCCAAATTCTTTTACAAACTCGACCTGCGTAATGCTTACCACCTCGTCCGGATTCGTGAAGGGGATGAGTGGAAGACCGCTTTTAATACCCCCCTGGTGCATTTTGAATATATATTGATTCCGTTCGGGCTGACCAATGGCCCTGCCTTTTTCCAAGGCTTTGTGAACGACACCCTTTGAGATATGCTCGGTCGTTTTGTGTTTGTCTACCTCGACGATATACTGATTTTTTCTTCCACACTAGAATAGCACGTCCGACAAGTCCGCTTGGTTCTCCAGAGGCTACTAGAAAACAGGCTTTTTGTCAAAGCAGAGAAATGCGCTTTTCACACCTCTTCTAGTCACTTCTTGGGGTTCGTCGTGGAAGAGGGACAACTTCGAGCTGACCCTGCTAAGATTCAGGCAGTGTCTAAATGGCCCATTCATACAACAAGGAAGCTCCTTCAGAGGTTGCTAGGCTTTGCTAATTTCTACCGTCGCTTTATTCGGAATATTAGCCGGGTCGCAGAACCTCTGACAAGGCTCACATCGGTTAAAGTGCCGTTTTCGTGGACCCCAGATGCCGACGCGGCTTTCGCTAAATTTAAGTCCTTGTTTACTAGTGCCCCTGAACTTATACACCCTGACCCTTCCTCTCAATTTTTTGTCGAGGTGGATGCCTCCGATACCGGTGTGGGGGCCGTCCTCTCTCAGCTTTCCAACTCCGACCAGAAGGTGCACCCCTTCGCCTTCTCCCGCCGCCTGACCCCTGCTGAACGTAATTATGATATTGGCAATAGGGAACTATTGGCTGTCATCCTGGCGTTGCAGGAATGGAGGCACTGGCTGGAGGGCTCGGAACTCCCTTTCATCGTTCTCACCGACCATAAGAACCTGGCCTACCTCCGCACCGCTCAAAGACTGAACCCAAGACAGGCACGGTGGGCACTTTTCCTCACCCGGTTTAATTTTTCCTTGACTTTTCACCCAGGTTCCCAAAACAGCAAGCGGATGCCTTCTCAAGGCTGTTCTCGCCACCTGTGGAGGACACCTGCCACGTAACCATCATTCCCCAGACTCGCATCTTAGGAGCACTCCAGTGGGGTGTGGAGAAGCAGGTGGAGGACGCTCTCAAGGACAATCCCAAGGGCTGTCCAGCAGGCCAATTGTTTGTCGTTCCAAGCCTTCGCTCCGACGTTCTCTGCTGGCCGCATGGCTCAAAGATTGCTTGTCACCCAGGTATCTCACGCACCATTTTTCTTCTGTCGCAGCGTTTCTGGTGGCCATCATCCCGAGCAGACGCCAGAAAGTTTGTGACCGCCTGCTCAGTTTGTGCTCGCAATAAGGCTTCCCACTAGGCTCCCGCCGGACTCCTGCGGCCTCTCCCCATTCCCCCCCAACCTTGGTCCCATGTGGCGTTGGACTTTGTTTCTGGACTACCTCCCTCAAACGGCCACGTGGTCATCCTCACCATGGTGGACCATTTCTCAAAGATGGCCCACTTTGGTGCTCTCCCCAAGCTTCCCTCAGCCCTTGACACAGCGGACCTGCTGGTTCTCCACGTCTTCCGGTTGCATGGAATCCCAATGGATGTGGTCTCGGAGAGGGGGCCGCAGTTTTCCTCAGCAGTTTGAAAGGCTTTTTGTAGGGCTTTGGGGACCTCCCCCAGCTTGTCATCAGGGTACCACCCACAGTACAATGGCCAGTCTGAGCGGACCAACCAAGACATGGAGGCCGCTATCCGCTCATCTGCCACCAACAACCTGCTTCATGGTCCATGAACTTGCCTTGGATTGAGTTTTCCCACAATACGCTTGTCAGCTCCGCTACAGGCATCTCTCCGTTCCATGCTGCTCATGGGTACCAACCCCCGGTTTTTCCCTCGTTGTAGTCGGAATCCGCCGTGCCCTCTGTGTCCGCCCATCTGCGCCGTGCCCGCCTGGCCTGGCGCAATACGCGGGCAGCTCTTTTACGCACATCAGAACGGAATCAGTGTCTGGCAAACCGTCATCGCTCGGCTGCTCCCTGCTACAAGCCTGGTCAAGAGGTATGGCTGTCCTCCCGTGACCTTTCGCTCCACACTGTTTCCAAGAAGCTTCAGCCCAGATTTATTGGCCATTATAGGGTCGAACGTATTATTAACCCTTCTTCTGTCCAGCTATGGCTTCCGGAATCGCTAAGGATCCATACTGTTTTCCATGTTTCCCTCCTCAAGCCAGTTTCCTCCTGTTCACTTAGCCCCCCGGAGGTGCCTCCTCCTGCTCCCAGGCTGGTCGATGGTCACCCTGCATTTACAATCAAGGCTATTTTAGACTTGAGGAGAAGGGGCAGGGGTTACCAGTTCCTCGTCGACTGGGAATGGTCTCGAGGACCGTTCCCGGGTCATCCTCATCCTTGATCCCACCCTCTTGTCGGATTTTTATAATCGCTTCCCAGAGAAGCCAGGTAGGCCGCCTGGTGGCGACTGTTAAGGGGGCGGGTGGGGGAGCGGGCGGGGTTGGGGGGGGGGGGTACTGTCATGTTTTACTTCATGTTGTTGTTGTTGTCACCCTCTGTTCTGCCTTGCCTTCTTCTGGCTGTGTTTGTTTTTCAGAGTGTCACTCTCCAGCTGGAGGCGGGACTACCAGGCACACCTGCACCTGAGTAATTCCCTCACTATTTAGCCAGATGGCCTGCACCTGGGAGATGCTGGATTATTTCGTTTGTGTAGATCTGCATGCACTGCAAGCTCGTGTGTATGAGATTCCTCGTTTTTTTCCTCAACTGCTGATCTTCTTATAGCCCGGTGGCTCCCAGCTCCACGGCTTGGCTACTACTTGTTTTTTCGTTGTCACGTCATTAAAACCACTTACCTGCAAGATTGCCTCCTGCCTCTGCATCCGGGGTCCAGCACAACCTGCACCCGACACCTCTGCCAGTTAGGGGGCCGTGGAATTGTTCCCTTTATATGACACGCCGGCCAATAGCACTCGTCTTAAATACATTTGAAAAATTTATAATTAATCCATCTGGTTGGTGTCCCTCATGGATGATCAGTATCGCAATTTTCAGCATAAAACTATTCCAAGTGATTAACATTTCATATTGCTTTTTATTCCTGGTACTGCCTGTTTAGCGTATTCCCTCGGCTAAAAATCTGTATTGTTTATAGATGGATACTATCTTGGTGGTCGCAGCCAGGTTATTAGTTTAGCTTACCACGGTGATACAGCTGTTTCACAGGCGAGCTACCTTTGTGCAACCGCTAAGTCCAGCTTTACACTCAAAACAGTTTGTTAGCCCACTAATTCCGCTTTGCAGAATACCCCCTGGTTGTTTAGGCATAAAGAAACATGCAATGAATGCACATAAAACAGCAACAACACAGAACATAACAGTGTGTTTGTGTTGTCTGTGTCCTGCAGACGTACAGCAGCTTGTTGCTCTTCAAGAAGAACGTGCTCCGCAGCCACACGGGTGGAGCTCCACTTTGAAGCAAGATGAGCCCCGAACCCCCCACGTTAAAGACGAAGAGGAAAAACGTGGTGAAGCTGATTTCACCACATTGCTGCTGACTGGTGTCTCTGTGAAGACCATGAAGACAAACCACCTGAGTCCTCACAGCTTCATCACAGTTCAAGTGAGGAGAGTGTGGAGGATCACAAGCAGACAAGCTCTTAGCTACACTATCAGATAGTGAACACACATCATCACATACTCCTGAGGATGAAAACAGGGACCACAACCAAGAAGCTTGGAGCAGCAATACAGACTGTAAAGGTGATGAGGACTCAGACTGACAACAAACACTCAGAATGCTCTAAAACGAAGATGGTTAAAAAAACGTTTGATCTGCTCAATTTGTGATAAATCCTTTTCTTGTAAGAGCCTTTTGACTCGACACACGAGAACTTACACTGGAGAAAAACCTTTTAGATGCTCAGTTTGCTGTCGGGGATTGTCCCACAAGTACACTGACAGCACACATGATAATTCACACTGGAGAAAAATCTTTGATATGCTCGGTTTGTAGTCAGGGATTTTTTCACCAGTCACATGTGGTAGCACACACGAGAACACACACCGGAGAAAAACCTTTTAATTGTTTGGTTTGTGCGAGTAAATCCACCTTAATGCAACACATGAGAAGGCACACTGGGGAAAAACCTTTCAGATGCTCAGTTTGCAGTCAAGGATTCTCCAAGAACTCACATGTGTTAGAACATATGAGAGCACAGACAGGAGAAAAAACTTTTAGATGCTCAAATTGTAGTCAGTGATTCTCCAAAAAGTCACATGTGGTAGCGCACATGAGAACACACACTGGAGAAAAACCTTATAGATGCTCAGTTTGTAGTCAAGGATTTTTCCAGAAGTCAAATATGACAAACACAAGAGAACCCACACTGGAGAAAAACCTTTTAGGTGCTCAGTTTGTAGTCAAAGATTTACTGATAAGTCAGATGTGGTACCACACATGAGAACACACTGGAGAAAAACCTCATAGAAGCTCAGTTTGTAGTCAAAGATTCTCCAAGAAGTCACATGTGGTAGCACACATGAGAACACACTGCCGGATATCCTGGAAGCGTCACTGAAGAAATTTTATAAAATGTATAGAAGTACCTATTTAGGCGTAATGGTGTTGGACGGGGTTAATTGACCTTTGTCGTAACCTCTGCAAGGTGTGGAGGAACATTATTTTATTGTTTTATGTTAGAATAGTAGTTACTCAGAGTAGTTAATAACACGATATGAAGACAAAGATGTTCACCTAAAAGCTTTGCAGAAGACAATGAAGTGTTATGAGGCCTGGAAAAGGATTTGTTAGGTTGTGTAAGATACAAAGTTTAGAAAAAGTGTGCATTGTATGTCGCTCTTGGGAAGAAAAACTAGCCATAATAGAGAAGGCAGAAAAGCGGTCTTATCTTTTTTTATGTTAAGAAAATAATTGTGATGATTTAACAGAAGTGAAATAGGAAATGTATGTGGTTGGTATGCTCATGATAAAAATGTCACAGACGCACATGTATTCATGATTTATGGAAAAGGTTATGTTCTTAATGTTTTTTATGTGTACTGGTGAGCACTGTTTAAGTTAATGATGCGACTGGAGGAATGGCCTTTTAAACACTATGACAAATCCGCCCTCGTAAAGAGACCTCATTGGACAATGATGATCTCATTTTGTGGGAAAATAATCTAACTATCATCTAATCATCATCTAATGACAACATGGTTGAGAAAGATATACAAAACGCTATTTTGAGACATTTGGGGATTCTCAACCACGTCACTCAGAACTGTGAATTGGACTTAACAGCATCAAGAGCTCGTTTACTGTGCGTGAAGGTAAAGCAGATTCTCTCCGCTAGACAAACTTGATTAGAACGTCAACATCAGTGGCGCTGAATGGAGGAAGTGAGGAAGGTCCTAGAGGAAGTTGGAGATTGGAGCCAAATCAGCAATTCATCTATGCTCACCGAAAAAACAACCCAGAGACCTGGAGTTTCGACTTGATCATTCGCTGTTCCTTCCTCCAGTATTAAGATTTTCCCAGAGCAGTGAAAACTATTTTTTTGAACTTTTTGCGTTTGCTTCTGGATTTGATATCAACGCAAAATTAAGGTTTTGGAGAAATACTTTTTTCTTCTAAGGTTTTCTTTTTCTTTTTGTCCAGTTATAATGTATGAAAATGTAGCTCAATTATCATCAGTGGGTTTAGTTTATATTATTCTTATCCTTTTTATGATTTTATTACATCTTATAATTCCTTGCAAGTTTTTTCTGTTAAAACCTTTGTCTTTATAAAAACATAAATAGTGTCACCCTAAGCCTTCTTTGATACAAAAGAGTACACATTATTATTCAAGTGAATTTCCTATAGGTTGTCCCGGCTATTTATTTAAAATAGACAGGTCCTTCTGATCATATATAGGCAGCAAGTTTGCACACTTCAAACGGAAGAAGCGTGGTCTGGCATGTCATACATTTAACTTCCTGTGTTCCAAATGTATGTTTTGCTACTTAAAGTACACAGGAAAATGTCTAGGTAAGATAACAATGTCGTGGAATATCACGAGCTGAGAACAGCAGTACTCGCATGCAAAGAAACCAACCCGACATCATCCAACCGGCACCAGCCAAGAACATCTGATTGGTCCCCCAGGATTCGAAGTGAAGGGAAGTGTCCTGTCTTCTCCCATTGGCTATCGATCAACCTACATTTGCATCAAAAATGTATAAAAGCTGGGCAGTGATAGATAGCTGTGCTTTTTCGTCTGACTCTGTATTAAGACCAACGTAGGTGTAGGCCTATAGGGAACGACATTAAGCCCGGAGCTTCGTTGTATTAGGTTTGTTTGTTAGGAATAAATCGTAACCTTGGATAACGTTGTAGTTACATAGTCTTCTTCCTCCAACTCGACACCCACCGGATTTGTGGGCCTAAAGATCAGGAGGCCGCAAATTCCACAATAGGTATGATTTTTTGATTATTCTTTCTCCCTCGCAGCGCCCCCTATTTCCCACTGGATGAGGGGAGCTGTCTTGTGCTTTTTCTTGGGGAGTTTTCACCTGTAAAATTTTGATTTGGGGTGCAAGCCATTTATTTCCCCGGTTGGAAGATAATTTTAAGCAGGACAAGATAAGCTTCAATTTAGCTAAGAATAAGTTCCACACTCTTCCTATATGGAGGGTGGCGCTAATCGGTGACATGCGGTCAGGGTCGGCTTCACTACCCCTGGTGGTCTTTCCTTTCCACTGCATGTGAAAAGTGAAAAAAAACCTTACGATTACATTTTTTTTTCCATTTTAGTTCTTTGCATTGATTTTCTTTTTTAATCCAGTAATTTTAAATATTTAATCATTAAAATAGCTGTTTTTTCATATCATATCGTATCGTAATGGAAGTGGGCGTGGTCTCAAGCGACCACGCCCACTTCCATTCAGGCAGGCTGTGATTGGTCGTTGGCTTCACACAAGAGACATTGGTGTTTCCTCATTGCATCGTCAATAATATGTGTTTTATCACATATGTACTGCACATACTGACGTTTAACAAACTGTCTAATATATTTCATGAGAGTGTGAGACAATTAGTCTTTCTTATTGACCAGAAAAGCCATTAAAAGTGCACATTGGAGTCTGGTATGTAAGGTGCCGCACCAGCATGTGGCAGTGTTGAGTTGAGAGTCATGGAGCTCCAGCTGTCACGTGACTGATACCTGTGCATTTGCTTACACAGCCATGCCGGCAGGGTAGTAGCAATGCGTAGAGGAAGACGCTCATAAAAAAATCGCCATGTAACATTAGCTTATTTCCGTCGCGGAAAAGTACTCTGTAACAAAAACACCTGCATAGTATTTCCGTTTCATTCCCAACAAAATGGAGGATTTTATCTCAAAACTAAAGGACAGATGCATGGACTTCATTTACAAGTTAAGGTAAGACCAAATGCAATTGAATTAATAATTAATAAAAAGAGATGAATTTAGATTAGAAACACATGTAAACATTTAAAAAATCATACAGCGGATCGGCAGTAATTATTTTTGCCTGTCTGTCTGTCTTGCAATGGAGTTATGAACACTGACCTTAACCCTTGGGGCTGCGCCACGATCCATTACATGAAACCCTCCAACTTGTACCAATCCCTGCATACAGTGTAGTGTCTTGGTAGCGTCCTACTCCCACTCTCCTTCACACCTCGGGGGCTAGCACGTTAAAAAAGCTTTAATTTAATACATTAATATGTCTTTTTGCTCAGTCACTGTTTTTGTTGATATTGTTGCTATCACCATGTTTGTTATTGTTTATACGATCTTTGCTTAGAGTAGTAAAACAATAAATACCAGTAAAAACATCTAAATATTAAAAAACAACAGATAAAAAAATAAAAGTGGGTTTTAAGATGAGACGTAAAGCATTCCACTGTGGTGGCCGTTTTTACATGAGGGGCCAAAAAGGCCTGATCTCCCCTGGTCTTAATTCTTTCTTAGCCACACTTCCACTCAACACATGAGAATTGACACTGGAGGAAAAACCTTTCGGATGCTCAGTTAGTAGTCAAGGATTCTCCAAGAAGTCACATGTGGTAGCACACATGAGAACACACTGCTGGATATCCTGGGATGGAAGAAAAACTAGCCAAAATTAACAGGCAGGAAAGTGGTCTTGTTTTTTTATGTTAAGAAAATAATTGTGATGTATGATTTTATGGAAACGGTTATGTTCTGAATGTTTTTGATGTGTACTGGTGAACACTCAGAGGGGAAATTATCCGATCGGAGGAATGGCCTTTGACAAATCTGCCCACAAATCTTCCCCGAGACCTCATTGGACAATGATGATCTCATCCCGTTGTAAAATCATCTAAACGGATAGAAATGACAACATGGTTGAGAAAGATATACAAAACGCTATTTTGAGACATTTGGGGCTTTTTCTCCACGTCACTAAGGACTGTGAATTGGACTTTACAGTGTCAAGAACTCGTCTACATTGCATGAAAGTAAAACAGATACTCCCTGCTAGACAAACTTGGATTATAAATTCAAGTTCAATGGCGCTGAATGGAGGAAGTGAGGGGAATTGGAAACAAATCAGCAGTTAATCTGTCCTCACCAACCACAAGCTGCCCAGCAACTTTATGACCTTGACTCCTCTTGACTAAGATGTATAAGATTCTCTTGAGAGGAGTGGCCGGTACTGCCACATTCCTACATACTTGTTGTCTCACCAAATTAGCATGGGATAAACTATAAAGTCTCCAAACCTGTGGACTTACTTGTGCTTCTCTATGCCTAAGACTCCAGCTGACAAAGCCTCTACAAATAGACGCGAAAGTCTGCAATTCTACTACCCAGCCCAGTCGACGGTTTAGAGTTCTACTACTATTCCAAATGTATGTTTTGCTAGTTAAAGTACATAGGAAAATGTCAAGGTAATATAACAATGCTGCAGAATATCAGTCAAAGTTTTTGTCACTACGAAAATAATTTCTACAACAGTCATAATAAACATAAAAAATATAAAACACTCTCCCCTCCAGGTGGGGCATGATAGCGAGTGTCTGGTGGTCGGGCCAACATTCATGGGGACTGATCGGGCATAGCCCAAAACATTTTGGTCTCTCCTCCAATGAGCTCACCACTCAGGGGAGGGGCCTCATAGGTTGGGTTCAGAGTGGGTTGGGCGGCGGCCAAAAGTGGGAACCTTGGTGGTGCAACCCTCGGCTACAGAAGCTAGCTCTTGGTATGTGGAATGTTATAATAATGTAATAGACCCACCTCTGGAAGTACGCTGGAGTACAACAAGAGAGTAGTTTTCCTCTGCCTACAGGTGGGAGGGAAGGGTGATGACTGTTGTTTGTGTTTATGTGCCAAACAGAAGTTCCAAATAACCACTCATTTTGGAGTCCCTAGAGGGAGTATTGGACAGTGGTCCCTCTGGGAATTTGACTGGTCAATGTATACATTGGCAGTAGGCCTGGAAAGGCGTGACTGGGAGGAACGGCTCCCCTGATCTGAACCCGACCAGCGCTTTGTTATTGGACTTTTTTGCCCATCACAGATTGTCCATAACAAACACCAAGTTCACACATGAGGTGTGTCCACTTGTGCCGTTGGCAACAGGACACACCCCCTGGGGCGCAGTTAGATGGTTTCACTTTGTGGTTGTGTCATTGGAAATGCGGCCACATGTTTTGGACACTGGTGAAGAAAGGGTTGGAGCTGTCAATCGATCACCATTTGGTGGTGAGTTGACTCAGACAGTGTTGGAGGATGCCGGTCCCACCATGGGATGGTGTGCTGCTGACCTTGACTCTGAGATGTTGTGGACTGGTGGAAGGAATACTTCAAAGACAAGTCTTCCACTGAGGAAGCAGCGCCTGGGAACTCAACGGTGGGCTCTCCTATCACCGGGGCTGATTTCGCCAAAGGTGTCATAAAGCTCCTCTGTGGCAGGGCTCCATGGGTGGATGAGATCCACCTGGAGTTCCTTAAGGACCCGGATGTTGTGGCTGTAGTGTTGATGCTTGAAGACTGTTGTGCTGGTTTTGCAAGCCTACATTAAAAACATTTGTACAAGAATGTGTTTTTTGTATTATTTACAAGGAATAAAAGGGACACCTAATACACATTTAATAAAGATATCTAATCTGCATCTATTTATAAACCTTGTTTATCTATCCATTTTCTTCCACTTATCCACGGTCGGGTCGCGGGGGCAGCAGCCTGAGCAGGGAAGCCCAGACTTCCCTCTCGGTCTCCTTGGTCTCCTGGTAGCAAAGCAGTTTTGAAGGCTTCATTGCCTCGTTAGAGGTCCATTCTCGGGCTTGGTATTAGCGCCTCCTATATGGAAGGTGGCGCTAATGCACACCAAAAAACTGCTTGCCAACCTCCAATCAACAACAGAAGAAGGAAAAGGAGCAAGAAAAAGACATATCTCCAGACATACGCGAGATTAAAGGCGAAGGCGACGACGAGTAATCGAGTAAAAAGCCTAGAAAATGTTGAGGGAGTTGATGAAGGAGCGACTAATGACGGCGGCTGATGAAATATTCGGCGTGTTTGAAAGAAGGATAGCGTCCTACGAGAAGGAACTTTCTCGAACGAGAGAGGAGAAGGAGCGGCTACGACAACAACTGGAAGCTGCTAGCAAGACTCAAAGTGTGCTCCGCATTGAAGGTATGTCCTCCGCCCTTGTCTTTTTAGCATTCATTTCGCTGGTAAGTGTTCTGTATGGGAGAAAATGGCCAAAAATGTCTTCGAGACGTATGCTGAACTGGATAGAGATGGGATTTATGGCTCTTTCAGGGGATCCGGATGGTGGTGAGCCGTTTCGTTCGAGGAGCCGTTCGAAAACTGTCTCATTTGGCTCATTTTTGTATTTATTAAGTTTTAAAAAGCCAACCTGGCCTTAACTCGTTTTGGAATCTTGGAAATAATTACTAGGAGGAATTAATTTAAATTTCCCACCGAAATGAGTTTGAATTATTCTAAAATGTTGACTATAATATTATTTGAAGTGTGGATAAAATTGCAATCTGATCCGGATTTATGGTAAAAATTCCACAGGGTGGCGCCAGATCACTCTGCTATGACAGTGACGTCATGATTTTGTGCAAATTCCGCGTATAGGTGTAAACCATGACTGGAACATGTATAAACATCAAAAAACGATCCTGAAGATCGTATCAGGACAGTGCTAGTTGTTGTTTTTTGTGCTATTTGCATATCTGATAAGCAGCTGTGCTCCTCGCCATGTAATTAGGAGGGGAAAAAAAGAACGGTTCCCAACTGAGACTCGTTCCTGTCGTTCATGTTAGCGAGACCTTCAAAAGAACCGGTTTGTTCGGGAACGTCTATAGATAAATAGATTTGTATTTTGAAGACTGGAAAAGATCGGCTACAGACACGTTATCGGACCGACCCGTTTGCCGTAACTCAGGATCACACTCTAACATGATAGGTGCGGTAATGCGCCTCAAAGTTGGTAGCCACCCAGATGAAGGAGAACACGGACCTCTGCTGTGCAGACGTCGTCGGCGAAACGTGGTTACGTTAGTTTCATGTTGGACACTGGATATTTGGCTATGTAGACATGTAGCTAGAGCGGTGAACTTCCCTCGCTGTGCCGGACTCCTCTGTCATGGTGTCGCTGGGTGTTGTAAATCACACCACAAATTGATCTATAACCATGTGAAGTGATTAGTCCTACCCTAAATACTTTGAATAAATTGACGTCAGGGTGGCTGTAATTCATCCATCCATCCATTTTCTATACCGCTTATCCTCATTAGGGTCGCAGGTATGCTGGAGCCTACCCCAGCTCAATTGGAGTTTTATTTGCATGTCAACACAGGGCACTTGACAAGGCCCGCCACTTGCTAGTTGTCTTATTCTGTGCATTTGACTTGAAACGCCTGCTCTAACCAGCATGCCAAACACCACTACCCCCTACCGTAGCTGTACAGTAGCTGTACACTAAACAGCAGCTTACAACACAATATACCTGTCTCCGCAGTATTTAGCACACCCATGTTATCTTTTATTGGATGGACTTTTATTTTCATTAGGGACCTGAATGGCAGAGGTTTGTTACAAAAGCCAAACAATATTGCTGCTTATGCTGCGTAGTAAAAAAAAAAAAAAAAAAAAAAAGTAAATTCATAAATTCAGCAATGCTTGGATTGGATTGTCGCAGAGATCTGAATTGTCGACTGGGGTTTCCCCAACGACATCCTTCTTTCTGGGTGGCCTATAAATGGCCTTATCAGATCAAGGGAGCGGTAGGCCTTTGATAATGCTAATGCAGTCCATACCGCCAGTATCAGGTAGCTCCTAACAAAGGTCGTGCTAATTTGGTGAGACAATTATGTAGGAATGTGGCAGTACTGGCCACTCCCCTCAGGACACTCCCCGTATTCTGTCAAGAGGAGTCAAGGCTTTAAAGTTTCCAAACCTGTGGACTTGGTTGTACTTCTGTGTTCCAAAGACTCTAGCTTGCTTTGTTTTTTAATGTTTATACGCGTTCCAGTAATTGTTTACACACGTAATTAGTGCAAAGGGTAATTCAAAATAGTGACATCACTGTCATGCACACTGACATGGCGCCACCCTGTGGAATATTTACAATGAATCCAGATCCGACTTGAACATTCTATCCACACATGTCAAATAAGGTTGTAATCAATTTTTTATAATAATTTAAACTCATATTGGTGTGGTACCTAAACTCATTCCTTCTAGTGATTATTTCCAAGATAAAACGAGGTAAGCCCGGGTGGCTTCTTAAAACTTGCTTACCAACAAAGCAATGCATGATTGGAAGCAGTTAAGATAGTTGTTTATTGTTTTAAACATGTGTTGGTGCTTTCCTTGTATAGTTCTTACCCACCTTTTACATGTTACGTTGCTGTGTGAGGATTTTAGCGTTCATTATTTCATGACACCGCGAGTCAGACTGTTGAGTACACCCTGCTGTTTCTGATAAGCTGACAAACTCGCCGTGAGTTCTTTTCTAGCTCGTGATTGGCTCCTGCCAAAAAAAGAGTTACGCCTTCCTCACAGGGTTGCGAGCGGCACACTACCATAATTTCACAACCATAAGGCGCGCTTAAAGTCTTACATTTTCTGGAAAAATTGACGGGGCGTCAATTATAACGCAATGCGCCTTATGTGTGCACAAGTTCCTAACTCTGTAAATGTTGTTGTGTGACTTTGATGAGTGGTCCGCTTGATTGACTGGGAGCATTTCCTGCCGACACGCTGCTTATACTGTATAAATGAAAGCCGGACGTGACTGAGGACAGTATACGGCCGTTAAAGGGGGAAGGGTGCCCCCAGTAGCTATATAGTGCCTGAATGGGCATTGTGCAAAACAACATTGGTTTGGTTAAAGACCCCCGAAAATGGCACCTACGAAGAGACATGCTTACCAAGCACAGTTTAAACTGCAAGCTATCAGTTACGCTGAGGAACCTGGCAATCGAGCAGCTGCGATAGCAAACATCCCACACTGTAGAGAAGAAGGCGCGGTAGCGATACGCACAACGTGGCACGAGAACTCTGCTTTTACAGTTGGGCTTGGTTGCCGTGGTAATAGACGGAAACACAGCCACTGTGAAAAACGAAGTGTAGCAAATGAACTAGGAGATTGCCACCATGCCGGGAGGCTTGACGAAGGAACTCCAACCGCTGCACATCGACGTAAACAGGGCGTTCAAAGTGAAGTTGCGAGCGACGTGGGAGCAATGGATGACAGACGGCAAACACAGCTTTACTAAGACTGGGAGCCAGCGCCGGGCGAGTTACTTTGGATTTGTGGATCAGGATTGATCTTTTGCCTTTTTAAAAACATAGCGTATAGCATTTTAAAAACACACACACGCAAATAGGCACGGACGCACGCAAACATTTTAGCGTACATGCATACTATCGTATGTTTTAAGCTAGCGTATGTTTTACCATGCCTGCACCTTTAAATAGGGTGCGCCATATGGTCTCAAAAATACAGTAAACTACTTGTATTAGTAGCCATAAATTAGCCGCACCGCTGTATAAGATGCAAGGTTCAAATTTTGAGAAAAAAGTAGCATCTTATATTCTGGAAATGTTGGTAATTCCTCAATAGTTCAATAGTGTACATAAACAGCTAGGGGAAAGTTCTGGTTTGAAAGAAGCCTATTTTGTCAAAAAACATTACTCCAGTCTCTGTTGAGATGGCGGCTTGTTTTACAAGTAACCCCCTATACAATCGACAGTTGAATATTCAGATCTCTACTACTATCACAAGTTCAAGTGTGTTTGTGTTGTTTTTGTCATGCAGACAACCAGCAGCTAATTGAGCTTCAAGAAGAATGTACCCCTCAGCCACAGGGATGGCTCTCCACTTTGAAGCAGGAGGAGCCACAGCCCCCCCATGTTAAAGCAGAAGAGGGGAAACTCAGGACCACTCAAGAAGGAGAGTGCTTTCTAGGGTCAGAGGAGGCTGATTTCACCACATTGCCACTGACTTGTGTCTCTGTGAAGACTGAAGACCATGACAAACCCCCTGAGTCCTCACAGCTTCATCACAGTCCGAGTGAGGAGAACAGATGGGTGGGGCCGCCAAGCAGCAGCAGCTTATCACAGTACAAGACAACAGAAGCTGATGGAGACCACTGTGAAGAATCACAAGCAGACAAGCTTTTAGCTCCGCTGTCAGATAGTGAGGGCACAACATCACTCTCTCAGGAGGATAAAGACACGGACCACACCCAAGAAACTTTCAACAGCAATACAGACTGTGAAGGTGATATGAGGACTCACACTGACAACAAACACTCTGAATGCTCTAAAAAGAAGACGGGTAAAAAACGTTTCACCTGCTCAATTTGTGCTAAATTGTTTACTTGTAAGAGCTTTTTGACTCGACACATGAGAACGCACACTGGAGAAAAACCATTTAGGTGCTCAATTTGTAGTCAAGGATTCTCCCAGAAGGCAAATATGGAGGCACACATGAGAAGTCACACTGGAGAGAAACCTTTTAGATGCTCAATTTGTAGTCAAGGGTTCTCTCGGAAGTCAAAAATGGCATTGCACATGACAACACACACTGGAGAAAAACCTTTTACATGCGCAGTTTGTAGTCAGGGATTCTCACTGAAGTCAAAAATTCTAGCGCACATGACAACACACACGGGAGCAAAACCTTTTAGATGCACTGTTTGTAGACAAGGATTCTCCCATAAGTCAAATATAGCAGCACACATGAGAACCCACACTGGCGAAAAACCTTTTAGATGCTCAGTTTGTAGTCAAGGATTTTCCCAGAAGTCAAATATGGAAGCGCACATGAGAAGTCACACTGGAGAGAAACCTTTTAGATGCTCAGTTTGTAGTCAAGGGTTCTCTCGAAAGTCACAAATGGCATTACACATGACAACACACACTGGAGTAAAGCCATTTAGATGCTCAGTTTGTAGTCAAGGATTCTCCCATAAGTCAACTATAGAAGCACACATGAGAACCCATACGGGAGAAAAACCCTTCGGTTGCACAATTTGTGAAGAACGATTCTCTCAAAAGTCAACTTTGGCAGAACATATAAAAACCCACACCGGAGAAAAACCTTTTCATTGTTCAGTTTGTAAGGGTAAATTTGCTCAGAGGTCCACTTTAATGCAACACATGAGAACTCACACTGGAGAAAAACCTTTTAATTGTTCAATTTGTAAGCATAAATTTACTCAGAGGTCCAATTTAATGCAACACATGAGAACCCACACTGGAGAAAGACCCTTTAAGTGTTCGATTTGTGAGAGTAAATTTGCTCAGAAGGCCAAATTAATTCAACATATGAGAACCCACACTGGAGAAAAACCTTTTAGATGCTCAGTTTGTGGTCAAGGTTTCTCCAACAAGTCAAATATGGTCACACACATGAGAACCCACACTGGAAAAAAAACGTTTAGCTGCTCCGTTTGTGGTGAAAGATTTAGTGGAAAGTCACTGGTAATAAATCACATGACAATGCACAGTGGAGACAAAGCATGTCAAGTTGGATTGGAGTCGATCTGAGATATGAACATATCGATTACTCCTCATTGTATAATTAATAATTAAGTAGCTTTTATATATAAAGATTTTATAGACACACTGTACTTTAAAAATTAAATAGTTATATTTTTTTCTGGAATAAAAACTATTGGATATTATCTGGCCTGCTCACAGTACCTTACTGGATTTTTTTTTCCTCTTTTGGGTGGCGGACAAGAGTGGGCACCTTGGTGACCTGGTCTTCGGCAGCCAAATTTGGTTCCTTGGACTTGGAATGTCACTTCTCTGGCGAGGAAGGAGCTAGGAGCTTGTGTGAGAGGTTGAGGCATTTAGACTTAACATAGTTAGATTCACTTCAACAGAGGACAAAAAACAAAAGAAAGGGTGCAGAAGAACCTCACAAACATATTTCAACAATATTCTAAATGATAACAACCATGGTGATAACAACAATATAAAAAAACAAACAGAACAGTGACAGAGCAAAGTGGGGAAAAAAGACAGAAAAAGAGAAAAATTACTACTAATAATAAAAACAATAAATAAAAAAGAACAAGAAAAACAGAACCTCATAAATGATGACAATCCCAATGACACCTGCAACAAATCTACACAACGGCAGCAGTTCAGATTACACTGCAGTGATAGAATGACTGCATCAAAGTGGAACATAGAGAATGAGGAAATGTTAGTGTTCAACACAGTCACGCATCCCAAACTACACCCACTCCAAATGCGAGGGACCAACTAAGAAAGCACCGGGGCCTGGCACCCCAGCAAGCGTGCGGCCCCAAACCGATCCCCCAATAAGCATTGCTGAGTCCGTTCCGAAAAGATGCAACGGAGACCTAACCGGACGCCCCACGGCAGCTGGGCAAGGGCCACAGGAGGCCACGGACAACAACCGCCGGAACACCAACCTAGGGCTGGCCAGCTACAAACAACCAGGGCACCCACCCCGAGCTCCCAGACCCAGAAGCCACCCGTCCCCCCAGCAGGGGCCCCACCCAACACCCAGGGAGATCAGGGGGCACCAGACACCAACTGCCGCAGGCCATCGCTCGCCCCAATGCCAGAGCCAGGTGTCCCAGGTTTTGCCATCCCCCCTCACCTCCCACCCGGTGCTCAGACACACACACACCGCACACCAACCCCTCTATAGTATGAGTGGGAGGAAAAATTTCCCTCCCAGAAGACTAGGCAATAGGCAACCCTGTTCCCCGGGACCTACCACCAGGCAGGGGAGGCCATCCAGAGGCCACGGACACCCAGTGACTACAGCCAGGAAGCCGCCTGTCCCAGATGCCACACTCAGTACTCAATCATCCTCTGTTGCCGAGGGACAAGAAACCAGCACTTTCCGCCACAGAGCCCCCCGACAGGCACTCTGCTGTAGGAGACCCAGCGGCCTGCACCCCTGCCACTGACCACCACAAACGGTCGTCCCCCTCACTGTTCCCGAGCAAAACCAGGGCGACACACCCCACCACCCGGAAAGGCAGCAACCCCTCAGGCACAGTCACACTTCTCCTCCACATCAACCCTCCTCCACATCGCAGCCCTTCCCTAACCACACCACACTAGCCGCTCACCCACTCACTTGCACAAAATGCTTCAGGCTAAAATAAGTTTTTAAAATTCCATGGACCTACAGAGATCCCGAGTAATCTTTGGTGGGGCATACATGTTCTGGGAACACATATCTCTGAGCAGAAACGTGATCCAGCACTCACCTCTTTATGTATGACATGCTAGCTGATGTTGCTTCTGGGTACTTTGTAAAAATGATATAAGTGGATGCTGCCCTGTGCGACCAAAATTGTAGTGACCCAAATTGTCATTCCCAGTGCTTTTCTGAACTGCTCAGTTTAACGTGTGACGGTCCTTTCTCCGTACATTTTGGCAAATATTAAACGCATCTTACGCAACTTCAAATGCCCTGGGTTAAAGCGGGATGTCCAATTACATTGTAAAACTTACCACAGGTGCCAAACGTCTGGAAAAGCAGACCCACCCATTCCACCCTACCCCTTGTTCTTCCTCTTGGTTAAATTATCCAACAGTTCAGCGATGTCTCCTATCATTTATTTTCCCAAGCGATACCAGTCTTCAATGGAATCCCGAAAAAACTGAGACAATGATCATTGCCCCAGATAGTGCCATTTCCTCCATTAAGCAGCACTTAGGTGACCTGAGTCTCACACCTAAAACTAAACTAAAGGAGTCTTGGGGTGATTTTTGTTAAGGCCATGTCAGTCGAGCATTACTCTAGGTAGTTGGTTAAGAACTGCTTCTTTCTAAATACATCAATCAAAAATAAGTGCAATAAATGAAGAAAAGCTAAACGATAAAAGAGCTTTTTTACATTGTTTGCAAATTAAACCAGACACACACACACCCATGCACACACTTTTGCCGTATTGCATATCTGTTTGTCCATCAATCTAATGACCTGTCATGTGACAGTCACATGCCGTACTTTTCAAAAGAGACATTTGAGGCTTTAATTAGTTAATAACTGCCGAAGTCTGCATGTCTGGGACGCGACAAATCAACTTACTCATAGTTCAAACAGAACGTACTGCAAGGCACACCTTAAACATTAATGAAGTAATAACCGCCAAAGCACACATGATCGTTCATCGTCATTTAAACCATTCATAGCAAACCCAGGACGTATCATGCGACACACCTTGGACATTAATGAAGTAACAACTGTTATGTATTGATGTGGATAAGAACCCAAGATGCGAGGCAGAGGGATGTGCAGCAAGTCCAAAGAATTTATTGGGGTCTCGCACAGGAGAAAAGTCAAAAACAGGGTTCAGCAATATAAAGGTACCAGTAACTACTACGATGATGTTTGATCAAGTAATCCCTGCAGACTGTCGACATGAAGCAGCTGGAACTAATAGGCCAAACAAACACAAAACACAGAAAATTACAACAACCTCCGAAGTCTGCGTGATCGTTCATGCTCAGGTCATTTGTTGACGATATTCACATGATCAGGGGGCGTGATAGGAGGTTGGGAGAATCTGTGAATAGACTCAAATGCCTCATGTATTTGGCCACAGTTTAGACCCAACGGACGGGCGGAGGCCCTATAAGGTAATAATAACATTGCATGATTTTTTAAAATTTGAAATCTGAAATAATTGAAATAATGTTCATATTTTTGACCAACTAGCTACATACAGATTAATCATTCACAAACTTCCGGCGTTTAACCAATACTACTTACGGTAGTATGGCGTCACTCAGTTGTGATGTCACCAGGTTACCCACATTTAGTGACTAATTCAATTAGTCAATTAATTAACCCATCAGTTAGATTTTGACAGGAACCCGACTCTATTCTCTACCGGACTCATTTATGCAATAAACAGTCATGCCCTTTGACCTTACGAATGCTCCTGCCGCATTGCAGGGGCTAGTTAACTGTGTTTTGAAGTGCCGGGGTGTGACACATACCTTGACGATATTATAGTGTTCTCTATGACATTAGTCAAATAAGACAAGTTTTCCAGAGGTTGGCTGACACGAATGTGACGATTAACCTTGCAAAACGTGACTTTGCCAAGGTCGTGGGCAGTGCCACAGTGAAGCCAGTAGAAGCTAAAATTTAGGCTATTGCTTCCTTCCCGGCCGCACGGTGGCTGAGTGGTTAGCACATTGGCCACACAGTCAGGAGATCTGGAAGACCTGGGTTCAAATCTCCGTTGGACATCTCTGTGTGGAGTTTGCATGATCTCCCCGTGCGTGTGTGGGTTTTCTCCGGGTACTCCGGTTTCCTCCCACATTCCAAAAACATGCATGTTAGGTTAATTGGTGACTCTAAAATTGTCCATAGGTATGAATGTGAGTGTGACTGGTTGTTTGTCTATATGTGCCCTGCGATTGACTGGCGACCAGTCCAGGGTGTACCCCGCCTCTCGCCCAAAGCCAGCTGGGATAGGCTCCAGCATCCCCGTCACCCTAATGAGGATAAGCGGTACAGAAAATGAATGAATGAATGAATGCTTCGTTCCCAGTCATATCCACACGCTGCAAGTTGCAGCGATTTTTGGAGATGCCTGGTTATTACTGTTTTTGTTTTGTAGAAACTTCCCCACCTTTGGTGGCTTTTTAGTCTGAAAAACACCTTTGAAAAGGTCATCCAAATGCCAGCAAAGCTTTGAGTCGATCAAGTCCCTCCTCACGCCTGCATCTATCTTGGCTACCTCCTGCATATGAACGCTCGTTCAACTTGGAGCTTGACGCAAGCGACGTGGGAGCAGGCGCAAAATCACAGCAGGCAAAATCACAGTGTATCTTGAAACACCATTACCCTCACGTACCCCCACCCCGCATAAAACTAACTTTTGAAGGTGTCTCAGGCAAGGAAGGAAACTTTCCTTTGGCTTATTTATAACGAGACAGCAAAACAGAGCAGTTGGCCACAACCAGGTTAATATGTGCTAGCGTCGTCTCACCGCTACACTCTAATACCGTGCCCCTACACATACGACTCCCGGTTTTATAGCGGTTTCAGTCAATGCCTATGTAACGGGTGTCAGCCGCTGCTTAATGGACTTGTGACGAAGGTCGTGTGCTGAAAGGATGAATTCTCATTCGGTGGTTTTCAGGTTTATTCTGAAAGACAAAAAAAATTAAATAAATGTCCTCTTGTCTGGTCACTTCTGGACCCTAATCCATGCCAAACCCATTATGGCTACATGTATGCAAGATATGAACATTCCATTTTCAATATAACGTTGTTACGCTCCATTTACTAGAAATATAGAAACACTGCAAACTAGTGGCCAAAGTAAGGAACTGGGGGGCGGGAGGAGTGACAGATGAAAAATCAACTAGATTAACAACAAAAATGAACAACAGTATAAATTAAACACATACCTGAAGGACATAAAAATAACATACAGTAAATGTCCTTTTGTCTGCTCCTACACATACAAGACATCATTACAATTTGGATACGACGTGGCCTATTTCAACACAAAATCGCGGCAAGTAAAAAGACCGTTTTTAGGCACAAACTAATGATCAGAAGAACATAAAACTACTTGATTTTGCAAAAGTGTTGATATCTGCAGCTTTTGTGCACACCACTTACCCTCATCCATACCAAGCACATTATGGCAAAGAGAGGGAGGGCTACAGAAGACAAGGGTTAACTACAGAAGCCCAGGAGGAGCAGAAAGGGAAGAATAAAATAAAGTAAGAAAAGCAAAAAAATCTTGAGTAAATAAAGGAACAAAAACAATACCTCATTGAGATAAACTTCACAGATTTAGAAACAATCAATAAAGTCATTCTGTTACACCTATAAAATGAAGTTATGACTTTTAGTCCCATACAGTTACATTTATTGAAGACACAATCTACATTCTATTCTCTATACAAAGACCTGATCAAAATTTTAAGACCAATTGAAAAATTTAAAGAATGTTAAGAATTTACCTTTTGCACATTTGGATCTTAATGAGATTCTTGTTAATCACTTCAAAAATGGGTTTGGGCATGCTTGATGCGAGTGTTTCCAGGAAGCTAGTGAGAAAATTTTGCCAAGTGGTGAAGATGGCTTCACGAACGGCATCAACTGTCTGGAAATGAAGGCCATTTTTTATAAATTTCCCTTGCCATCAATCCCCAAATGTTCTCTATAGGATTGAAATCATGGGAACATGCAGGATCGTCCAAAAGAGTGACGTTATTCTCCATGAAGAAGTCCTTCGTCGAGTGAGCATTGTGAACTGCAGAGTTGTCCTGTTGAAAAACCCAGCTGTTACCACACAGACGAGGGCCCTCAGTCATGAGGGATGACTGCTGCATCATCTGCACATAACCGGCCGCCGTCTGACAACCCTGCACCACCTGAAGCTCGAGTGTTCTACTCAAGGAAAAAGCACCTCCACTGTGTCAGAAATATCTCAGGTGGGATCTCCTTGTCATGCCAGAAACATTGGACTGTCAAGGTTACATTTTTTCCTCATTAGAGAATAAAACTTCCACCTTTCAGTGTCCCATGTTTGATGCAAAGTGCAAATGACGGCTGGCCAAATGGCCAAGCTCGTGTCTTTCATGTGTTTGTGTTTGCAGGCGAGATGAAATTGTATTAAACGATTAATTAGGATCATTTTTGCAATTATCATTAACACAATCAAAGATGTCAATACGTTTGATTAACCGTTAATTTCCAATTAACCAAATTCGTATCAGATCCACTGGCCACTGAATGAGGAGGAGAGGGGCGGCGATTCGGGGACAGATGAGGTGGCGGAGACGGTGCGACAGAGGCAGACGCGACAGTCAATACAGTTGAAAATGTATGTGTTGAGTCAGATAGTTACTATAAACAGTGTTTTTTGTGATTATTAAATGTATTCAAATGTGCCTGACAATGTGTAAACCCGCCTGTGGGGGTTTGGTGACTTCTGCGCCTGTGTGCAGGTGACGAGAGAAGAAAAATGAAATGCAATTTAATTCCTCCAGCAGCTCGGTAAAGGTAGTAACAAAAAGGGGTGCACACGGCTTACAAAAAAAATATAGGGGGAAAGAAAAAACTAATGTAACAAAAGCCAAGGCGACCAGGCCTGTAGTAGTATAAAAACTAACAGAAAATAACTAAAGCGAGGCGACAAGGCCTGAAGGTATCCAACAACAAAAGTACAACAAAAATGCAGCATGGATTTACACGAGGGTGACCAATCTAGAGAAATCAGGAGACAGGACAAAATACGGAGCAAAACTGGGCATATGAAAGACAGACTAAACTCAGTCTAGACTTTGTCGCAGCTAGGAACCATTCTTCTGAATTCTGAATAGTTTGTTTTGTTGTTCTGTATTAACAATGATCTTGTGTTGAAATCTTTTTACAAAAAGCTGTTGTGCTCGGAAATTCATTGTAGCCTGCTTTGTTTTTTAATGTTTCTACGTGTCTAAGTCATAGTTTACACACACATACACGTGTTTGTACAAAGGGTATTCCAAAATAGTGACGTCATTGTCAAACCCTGTTGAATATTTACAATACGTCGTAATATTTGAGATTAAAAGTCGTAATCTTATGAGAAAAAAAGTTGTAATGCTATGAGATTAAAAGTTGTAATTTTGTGAGAAAAAAATTCATATTCAAATTCAAATTTTCTTGTAAATTTTCATCTCATAATATAGTGTGACTTTATTCTAATGGCATCACTTTTTCTTGATTTTATTATTGCAAAATTACTGTTGTTTTTTTACATTTGCTGTTTCTTTTTCTTGTTAAATTATATTTACTTTGGCAATAAGGCAGTTTGTACCCCACTTTGGGAACGAGGGTTGTATGCTGGATAACTTTTTATTTCAAATTATTTCAAAGTGATGGCAAACACTGTTGGGGGCAGGGGGGTCTTTTTTACCACTCTGTTGACAAGTTCATACCAACAATGTTTGATATAAAGAATGACATGTTTATTGATAACCAAATATATGCCATCTACTCTGTCATACTGGTAATAATCTTTATTAATAAGAAAGATGTCATGAAATGGTAGATCCCAAAGCTACATGACAAAGATGCAACCTGACTCGTAGTTTTCATCACCGTGATGACATGTTTATTGCTCGTATGACATGTTGCTATAAATGAGCTAATCGTTGCAAACTGCGCTTATAGTAGACGTCGCACGAGCGAGTGCAAGCATACAAGACCCGAGAGCCAACTGGTAAGTAGGAACTATTATTGCTTCTAAAGCAGGAGTGTAGGATCTTTTTCCAGACAAAAAAATGCAAGGGTACAACTTAATATGCTAAGAAGTTAAACATTTCAAGAAAAACTGCACCTCATTTTGGCCCCTTGTATCTGTGATTTTGTCACAACCAAAACTTTGGCTGTGACTAGAAATTCGGTCTATAAACATTATGAACACTACAGGTGACAAAGGTCTTCCTTGGCGGAGGCCACCCTTCACCCGGAAACAGGCTAGACTTATCGCTTCAGATGGAAACCAGGCTGCTGCTCTGGTTGTACAAAAACCCAATGACATGAAGTAGCGCTCCACCAATACCATACTTCCAGAGCACCCCCCACACGATATCATGAGGGACACGGTAGAATGCCATTTCCAAGTCCACAAATCACTCATAGACCAGTCGCGCAAACTCTCACATACCCTCTAGTACTCTTACACGATCGGGACAAAAACCACATTGAACCTCCTGTAGCCGAAGTTGGACGAATGGTTTTACCCTTCTCTCCAGCACTCTGGAATAGACTTTCCCAGGGAGGCTGAGGAGTGTGATTCCCCTATACAGTGGAACCCCGGGATACAAAATTAATTCGTTCCAAGAGGATTTTTGTAAGAATTATTTTTTTTGTAATCCGAATGACATTTAACATGTAAATTGGCTAATTTGTTCCACTGACCCAGCGAAGTGTAGTACACTACATATGTGAATGGATTGTGGATGCCTGGGCTAAGGTATCTGCTTTAATTCTTGTCCGACCTTTTACGAAAGTCATCATCATTCCTGTACAGCCGACTGACAACGAGACTGACGTCCGACATTGATGACAAGGAACCCGACATGTTTGATGGCGAAATTGCCCAGATGTTCAAGTCAGATGCAGAAGATAAGACTTTGATTGATTTGTGGGAGAAGAGTGCTTAAAAAAATACAGTGTATTCTTAAATAGTAGAATTAAGTTCAACTTAACTTAGTGTTTTGCTTCCATTGCCTTTTTTTGTAGACCGTATGTTTTAGCATGCGCCTTAAAATACAGTAAATCAGAAAACTTCTGAAAAAACAAGTTTTGGTAAGATCAACAAACTTTCGTAAAGCGAACTAATTTTTGTAAGCCGAAGCAAAAAAATCAGAAAGGTATTTTCGTATCCCAGATTTTTTGTATTTTTTGTATTCCGGGGCATGGAACACACCCTCTGCCAGCAGGCCTCCCTCCCCAATGTAAACAGATATCTCACCAAACTCCTCCGACACTAGAGGTGTTGCCTCGACCATCGGCAAAGCCGCAGCTGACAGGTACCGGCAGGCCAACGTAGCACCGTGGTCCTGTTAAAAAAGCCTATCATAACCACACAGATGAGGACCTTCAGTCAACATTTCCACGTAGCCGGTTGCTGTTTGACACCCCTGCACAACATGAAGTTCCATTGTGCCATTGAAGTTCAATGTCATGTTTAAATTGTAAACATAGAAACTGACTATTTATGTGCTGGATTGAACAACAAATTAATTTTTTTGCTGAATATTAAGAAACAGTCCAGACGCTAACCTTATTAATAAATATAAGAGAAAAGCTAGTGAAGTTGAGGTGATCAAGTGTCCTCTTCCTTCCCAAGTACAGGCAGACTCCATCACACAAAAACTTACAACATGCAGAGCAAGGTAGAAATACCGGCCAAGAAGCGTTCAAAGGCCTTCATCCTACTGGCGGCCGTCGTCATTCTCTTGATCCTCATCATTGGATTCATCTTCATCTTCATGGCAACAACACCACCTGACCTGCAGAAAGTGCCAGAGCCTGTGAACAACTGGGCCAGTGCCGTACCAGTGAACATTGGGGTAAAAAACGGATCTTGTAGAATTCCAAACAGCTAAAATAACAAGTTAATTAAGAAAATTAAGAAAAAAGTTGTCATCTAGACAAAGTATTTTTTCATTCATTTTCTGTACCGCATTATCCTCATTAGGGTCGCGGGTATGTAGAAAAATAAAACATGTTTTTGAGACAATATGAGATAAAACAATGACTAAACTAGTCCGTTTTGGAAAATTAGGTTGCAAAAAAGTTATGAGTAGAAAACTTTACAAGAAGAAAGTTGAAATAGTTGGAAAAAAAACCCAGCATGTCTGAAAAGTAGAAAGCTTAATTAAATACTAACTTTTCTTTACATATCATATCGTAAGTTGAGTAATAATTGTTGGTTTTACATTCACAGGCTCGTCCGTTCAATGCAGGTTAGCATGTCCATCAGTTTGTTACAATTCACACAATGCTCCCTTTGGTTTGTGCTTTCTCTTCATCAGTCTTTTGTTCTGACAGACATTTGCCCTCGACCATGGCGTGAATATGAGAAGAGATGTTTCCTCTTTGTTAGCAACCAGAAGAACTGGACTGATGCTGAGGTACGCCAGCCATACTCCATCCTTCAAATGTCCTTTGCAATATCCTCGCTTGTTTCTACCTAACGACAAAAATGGCAACTTCTTCAAAAATGCACAAACATTTGAGCCTTTTAACACACATTTTTGTACTCACACTTGACAAAAAAGCATTTTCTGCATGCTTTGAATGGGCAAAAGTAGCACCAGACTAAAATACAAAATTGAAGGGCAAATTGAAATCTTAGTATTAAATTGCATTAGCCTGCCGCAAATAGAGAAGCTGTTTCTTCTGAGATGTGAAAGCATCGACAAATGTAACACAACTTGCATTTGAAAGTGCACATAAAGCCGGAGCAACCTGCTGGTTGCTACTTCAAATGCAGCTACTGCCATCCTGTGGGGCTCATAAAAACTTCAAGGTTGCCTACAGTCCCTGTCGTCATGCCAATCTTAATGCCGTCCTCTATTGGTTTTTCAGGAGTACTGCGTATCCAAAGGCGGACACTTGGCCTCAGTTCACAACCAAATCAAGGCCAACTTCCTCAAGAAATTGGCTAACCGCTGTTGGTTTTGGGTTGGGGCCCACAAAGAGGTGGGTTGTTTAATAAGACATGCTGTTTTGTTTATACAGTGTGGGTTGTGTATTCATGTTGTAAAAGTAGCTGTGACAAGAAGAAGCGTCAACGCTGCACTATAAGATTTCACAGCCTGAACTAATCCTTTCATTTGTCAGAATGGTGAATGGAAATGGACGGATGGTTCCAAGTTTGAAGTGAAAAAGTATGAAGAAAAGACCGCAAATGATGTTGAATGGGAAAAAGACCAGCCCAACGGGGATAGTTTCCAAAACTGTGTGGAAATGTGGAATTCAGGTGATGAGATTGCAGAAATGCTTTCGTTATATCTTTAAATTTTAACAACCCTTTGTCTTGTAACTTTTTTTCTTCACAGGAGGACTCAATGATTGTGGATGTGATTACTTACACACATTTGTTTGTCAGAAGTGATGGAGATGGTCTCCGCTGTGTGATCCGGCTGCTCCTTCAAAGACGTCAGTGCGGAAAGATCAACCCTCTGCGTTCAGTTCGATTGCTTTAATGAATCATAATTAGCGTGCACATTATTCCAAACAATCTGCAAGACTGGCGACAAAACACAATTTTTCAAACTAAAGATACTACTATTTGCCGTTTAGGAGCTAACAGAACCAATCACACAGAAAATCAATCACTTCAAAACAAAAACTCATTTTTAGTTAAACCATTTTCAACCAACACTCTTATTACCATTTGAAAAATCATCAGTCATTTTACAAGAATAGTTTTTTATTTAACAAAATGATTCTTTCTAGATTAATTTAAATTATGTTATCAGAATGATTCAGAAATACTAAAATAAATACGGCGGAAATTAAAAAAGCTAATTTTATGAGAATAAAGTCAAAATATAGAAAGCTGCCATTTTATCATATCAAACAATGTAATTTTAGGAGCATCTAATTGAAATTACATTTTAAAATGTAATAATTTTGGGGAAATTAGGTTGGGGAAAATAAAAATAACATGGGGAGAAGAAAATTGGCAAGAATAATTTAAGAAAGTCGACATTGATAATAATATCCCTTAGGATTTAGGGCCGCACGGTGGTTGAGTGGGTAGGACATTGGTCTCACAGTCAGGAGGTTAAGGGTTCGAATCTCCGTTGGGCATCTCTGGAGTTTGCATGTTCTCCCCGTGCGTGCGTGGGTTTTCTCCGGGTACTCCGGTTTCCTCCCACATTCCAAAAACATGCATGTTAGCTTAATTGATGACTCTAAATTGTCCCTCGCTGTGAATGTTTGTTTGTTGTCTATATGTGCCCTGCGACCAGTCCAGTCAGCTGGGATAGCGCCAGCATACCCGCATGCTGGTTAAGCAGCATGAGGAGAAGCCTTAGACCCTGGGATGGATACCTTCGTGTTTTCTTGCGTGTAATGTGATGTGTGTATTTATACTTTTCACATCTACCCCCCAAAGGGACTCTTTGCAACCAGCACCGCTCCACATAACACAGTGCACTATGTTAATTGACTTTGTTTAGCTGCAAATATCACAACCACACAATGACTCTGCATTTTTAGTTTGGCTTATGGAACAATTTTTATGCCACTAGTGACAACTCTTGATGTTTACTTGTCTTTGAAACCTCTATGCTAACATGCATAGAGGTTTAGAGATTTTTTGTGAGTTGCAAAGAGTCCCTTAAAATATATGATACTGTTTGATTTATTTAAGCATGGGTGTCACCATACAAGATATTGGCTTCAGGAGGACCACACAATATTTTAACATTAAAAACGACAATGAAAACTTACAGGAATGGACAAACAAGTCATAGTGGAGTGAGGCTGCAAATGCGGAGTGCAGGTTGGATTGCCAGGTTTCTAGTGTGTGTAAAGCACGTAATGTACGCTTCCAAACCTGCGTGGCCCGCTGCCGCTTCCATATTATGTTTATTATTGTTCACAGTGGCAATGCCATTTTTCCAGTTTGGTTGGCTTCTGGATGCCCTGTCCCTGCCAGACATTTGGTGACACCCCATGATGTGTTTTTCATAATTATAAAGTGTTTCACATTATTCCAATATGTGCTACTGGATGTTGGAATTTCCTTTGGAATCAATAATGTATTGTTTGAATTGGCATGAGTGGTCTCCTGATGTTTATTGGACCCAGTCTTTGGGGCCCCGCCGTATGAGAAAAATGTCTTGAGGGATTATTACCTACTGAATCATAGCATCACCTTTACTGTAAGCAACATATAAGGTCTAGAATTACTGCATTCTCAGCGGCTGACACTGAGCATCTGGATCTTGCAAAGGAAGGTTGAAATGATCATGATCAATTCGTTTTCATGACACATTTGGGACCCCCGTGAAAATCTCCAGTCCCAGGCAAACGCCACGGGCCGCACTTAGTCACCCCTGTCCTAAGACAATTTGTACAATTTGTTACTTGATTTTGATATACGTTTTGTACTAAAATATAAAGAATGTTTATTTCTAACCAAACCTATGTAATCCACAATTTCACATAGTGATATTCTTTATTAGTAAGAATGATCACTCCCAAAGCTAAATGACACATAGCCTTTATCACCTTGATCTCATGTTTATTTCTTACATGACATGTTGCTATAAAGGAGCTATCGCTGCAGGCTGATCATAAGCACACCAGACCCGAGAGCCAACTGGTAAGTAAGAACGATTATGGCTTCTAAAGCAGGGGCCACAAACTGAAAAAGTGACCTCACTCCCAACCCAGAGGGTGAAATACACCCTCTTCTGATGCACAACCACAGCCTCAGATTTGGAGGTGCTGAGTCTCATTCCAGAAGTTTCACACTCAGACGCAAACCGTCCCAGTTAACGCTGAAGGTCAAAGCCTGTTGAGACCATCAGGCCTACAATAGCAGAGACAAGATTGTAAGGTCCCCAAACAGGACGCCTCTACTTCCTCTAAGGAAGGTATGTCCGTGGGATTGAGAAGGGCCTCAAAGTGTTCCTTCCACCAGCTGACTACATATCCTCAGTTGGGGTCAGCAAGTATCCATCTCCTCTGTAAACACTTTGGACCAGGCACTGCTTCCCCCTTTTGAGGAGTCAAATTGTTTGCCAGAACCTGTTCAAGGCAGACCAAAAATCCCGTTCCATGGCCGTAGCATTGTCCTGTTGAAAAGGCACCCATTACTACACAGATGAAGACCTTGAGTCATTAGCGCCCGCTGCAACATCTCCACATAGCTAGTTGCCATTTGACGCCCCTGCACAACCTAAAGTTCCATTAAAGTTCAATCTCATGTTTTTAGGTATAAAAATGGACTACTTATATACTAGATTGAACACCAAATACATTTTTTTAACGAAATATTAAATGTTTCAGACGCTAACCTTACTAATTAAAAAAAGACAAAAGCTTTTGGAGATGAGTTGATCAAGTGTCCTCTTCCATCTTCCAAGTACAGGCAGACTCCATCACACACACAAGAACTGGCAACATGCAGAGTAAGATAGAAATCCCAGGCAAGACGCATTCAAAGGCCTTCATCCCGGTAGCCGTCATCATCATCTTGATCTTCATCATTGGATACATCTTCCTCTTCAAAGCATCACCACCCCCTAACCTGCAGAATCAACCAGAACCTTAAAAGATCCAGGACGGTGCTGGACCAGTGAACATGGAGGTAAAAAGCACACACATGCAGGTAAAAAACACATATGCAGGGATGGGGGTTCAGGGGAGGATAGAGGGTGGGGTTTGTTAAATGATGTAATCGTGAGCTTTATTATTTGGCTTCCAAATGCTCGCTCATTTGCTCTGATTTGTTCCGCTACTGCACACGTGGATACTTTATTTGCAGGAAGTACTTAGTCTTACCCATAACATGCACTTTTTCAGAAACTGACAGATTATGTGAAGGACCTGGTTGAGGGAAAAACACATGTACACGTTCAGAGTAGAAATACACATTTTCATCATACAATAAGAAATTATGCACGCATCAATGACAACAGTAAAAAATAGAAAAACAAATATTGTATTCTTCTTCTTTACTTCATGATTTAAGATTTATGTCTTCATCAACAAAAGTAACCGTCGAGTCATTTAGAATTAGATTGTATCGTTTGTACACTCTATTGATCGTATTGAATCATTCTGTTTTTAAAATGTTTTATTTAATTGTATTTTGACCCCTGTATCTCGAAGCGCATTGAATCATCTACCACAAAGAGGTTTGCATCTCCAATAACGCCCAAAGCACACACAAATCCCTTTTCTTAAAAAGTTCAAGCTGGTAAGAGAACACTCCAAGCCTTTACTCTTAAAATCAACAGATGTACAAATTCAACTTGAACAATTCCAAACAGCATAAAGCAAATAACAAGCTGCTCACAAAAAACCTTCAGCATGTGCCTATGCGAGCCCAAACTATGCACTGACACAAGAGTGCCCATAATGCAACCCGGAGGCCATTAAAAGAAAACAGTTGTCACCAAAGTTTTATAAGAATAATCGAATCATCTCCTCCCTGAGTCACCACCTTATTGTGGTGGAGGAGTTTGCGTGTCCCAATGATCCTAGGAGCTAAGTTGTCTGGGGCTGTTATGCCCCTGGTAGGGTCACCCATGACAAACAGGTCCAAGGGGAGGGAACAGACAGAGAGTGGCTCAAAAGACCCCAAAGATGCACAATAACAATGGACTTTGTTTTCCCTCGCCTGGACGCGGGTCACCGGGGCCCCCCTCTGTAGCCAGGCCTGGAGGTGGGGCACGATGGCGAGCGTCTGGTGGCCGGGCCTGCACCCATGGGGCCCGGTCGGGCACACCCCGAAAAGGTAACGTGGGTCCCCCCTCCCATGAGCTCATCACTCGTGGGAGGGGCCAAAGAGGTCGGGTGCAGAGAGAGCTGGGTGGCGGCCGGAGGAAGAGGCCTTGGCGGTCCGATCCTCGGCTACAGAAGCTAGTTGTCGGTACGTGGAATGTCACCTCTCTGGCGGGGAAGGAGCCTGAGCTGGTGCGTGATGTGGAGAAATTCCGGCTAGATATAGTTGGACTCACCTCAACGCACATCAAGGGCTCTGGAACCAGTCCTCTCGAGAGGGGCTGGACTTCATTCCACTCTGGTGTTGGCGGCAATGAGAGGTGACCCGCAGGGGTGGCAATTCTTGTTGCTCCCCAGCTCCAAGCCTGCACGTTGGAATTTAACCCTGTAAACGAGAGGGTAGTTGGTAGGTGGTGAGTTGGTTCCGATGGTGGGGGAGGACGCCGGTCAGACCTGGCAGACCCAAACGCATTGTGAGGGTCTGCTGGGAACATCTGGCAGAGTTCCCTGTCAGAAGGAGTTTAAACTCCCACCTCCGGGAGAGCTTTGACCATGTTCCGAGGGAGGCAACGGACATTGAATCCGAGTGGGCAATATTTCGTGCCTCCAGTGTCAATGCGGCTGATCGGAGCTGTGGCCGTAAGGTGGTCGGTGCTTGTTGTGGCAGTAATCCCAGAACCCGTTGGTGGGCACCAGTGGTGAGGGATGCTGAAGAAAGAGTCCTATCAGGCCATTTTGGCCCATGGGACTCTGGAGGCAGCTGACAGGTACCGGAAGGCCAAGCGGTCTGCAGCTCTGGCAGTCGCACAGGCAAAAACCCGGACATGGGAGGAGTTCGGAGAGGCCATGGAAAACGACTTCCGGATGGCTTCAAAGAGATTCTGGACCACCATCCGCCGTCTCAGGAAGGGGAAGCAGTGCACAGTCAACACCGTGTATGGTGGGGACGGTGTGCTGCTGAACTCGACTCGAGATGTTGTGGACCGGTGGAGGGAATACTTTGAAGACCTCATCAATCCCACCGACACGCCTTCCAACATGGAAGCAGTGCCTGGGAGCTCTGAGGCGGGTTCGGCTATCCCTGGGGCGGAGGTCACTGAGGTGGTCAAAAAGCTCCTTGATGGCAAAGCCCCGGGGGTGGATGAGATCCGCCCGGAGTTCCTTAAGGCCCTGGATACTGTGGGAGTGTCTTGGTTGACATGACTCTGCAGCATTGTCACAGATTCTGTTCACTACTTTCATGGACAGAATTTCTAGGCCAACCAGGGCGTGGAGGAGTTTTAGTTTGGTGGCCACAGGATTCGATCTCTGCTTTTTGCAGATGATGTGGTCCTGTTGGCTTCATCGAGCCATGACCTTCAACTCTCACTGCATCGGTTCGCAGCTGAGTGTGAAGCAGCTGGGATGAGAATCAGCACCTCCAAGTCCGAGTCCATGGTTTTCGCCCGGGAAAGGGTGTAGTGCCATCTCCGGGTCGGGGATGAGGTCCTGCCCCAAGTGGAGGAGTTCACGTACCTCGTGGTCTTGTTCACGAGCGATGGACAGGTGCAGCGTCTGCAGTGATGCAGACTCTGCACCGGTCTGTTGTGAAGAGAAAGCTGAGCCAAAAGAAAAAGCTCTCAATTTACCGGTCAATCTACGTTCTTACCCTCACCTATGGTCATGAGCTTTGGGTAGTGACCGAAAGGACAAGATCCCGGGTACAAGCGGCCGAAATGAGTTTTCTCCACAGGGTGGCTGGGCTCTCCCTTAGAGATAGGGTGAGAAGCACTGTCATCCGGGAGAGACTCGCAGTAGCACCGCTGCTGCTCCACATTGAGCGGAGTCAGATGAGGTGGCTCGGGCATCTGGTTAGGATGCCTCCCGAACGCCTTCCTGGAGAGGTATTCAGGGCAAGTCCAACCAGTAGGAGGCCTCCAGGAAGACCCAGGACATGTTGGAGAGACTATGTCTCTCAGCTGGCCTGGGAACGCCTCGGCATCCGCTGGGAAGAGCTGGAAGAAGTGGCCGGGGAGAGGGACGTTTGGGCTTCTCTGCTTAGGTTGCTTCCCCGACCTCGGATAAGCAGAAGAAAATAGATGGATGGATGAATAATTGAATCATGTGGAAAACTACCATCATTTTATTAGCATAACGCTTTTTAAAATAAGTTATATGAAATTGATTCGCTGTGATGACCCCTGAAGGGATAATCAGGGACAAGCCGAAAGGAAAAGATGATGTTATGAGTACAAAACAATGAATAAAACTGTAATCTTTGGGAAACAGTTCTAATGTTCTGAGAGTGAAGTTAAAATGTTGTGGGAATAAAGTAAAAATTTACGAGAAGCTGAAATAGTACATTTGAGCATGTAGGAGGAGTAGAAAGAAGCAGAGTTGAATGAAATACTACACCTTTTACATATCTCAGCTTTTACTGACAGTATTTGGGACCAGACTGAAATAAAAGAGATTGAATAATAATAATTGTTTTACATTCAAAGACTCTTCTGCTCAATGCAGGTTAGCATGTCCATCAATTTATGTTTACAATTCACACAATGCTCTTTGTTTTGTGCTTTTCCTTCATCAATATTTTATTCTGACAAGCATTTGCCCTCCGCCATGGCATAAACATGACAAAAGATGTTTCCTCTTTGTTGGCAAAAGGAAGAACTGGACTGATGCTGAGGTATCCCAGACCTTCTCCATCCTTGCATTTTCTCCCCAATGACAAAAAATAGAAACTTCTTAAAAACTGCACAAATATTTGGCCCTTTTAACACACATTTTTGTACATCCACACACACATAATTTCTATCTGAAACATACCCGTGAAGAAAAAGCATTTTCTGCATGCTGTGAATGGGAAAAAAGTTAACACCAGACTAAAATAATGAAAAACTGAAAGCCAGTAATTCAAATTGAAATCGTAATAATAAATTGCGTTCATGTGCCGCAAATCTTATGTTGTCCTCTTTTTTAGGAGTACTGCGTAGCCAAGGGTGGACACTTTGCCTCAGCTTACAACCAAATCACGTATGAATTCCTCAAGGGATTGGCTACCACTCTATGGTTTTGGATTGGGGGACACAGAGGTGGGTGATTTAATAATCCCAGGTTTGCTGAAAAAAAAATGTACGCTGATGTTGTAGTAAAACTGTCACGCTCTGCGTTGACACACGTTGGTAACATGGTTGTGTTCATGGGGTATTTCTATGTGTAGTTTACTTACCTTGTGTTTGTCTTTCTAGATTTTGGCCACTCCTTCTGGCGGAGCTATGAGAGGTCCCACAGCTGTGGTCAATCATCATCCTCACCAGCTTCTTAGGCTCACCTGCAGCGACTGGATGGCACTCTGCTATTCCTATTCCCTGAGTCACCTCGACACTTTTCTTGGTCCATATGAGAGTTTGCGGTTGGTTTTTTGAGGTGCCATCAGTCCAGGTCTGATGTCCACGGCTGTTCGGCTTATAGCTCCGCCAGGAGGCTTTTAGCTTTGTGATATATTCCCTGTGCCTTTCCCGCGGTGTCATTTCTGTTAAACCCCTTACCTAGGACACCTTCGATTTTTGTTGGAAACTTGGCCAATATTAATAAAGACTGTTTGGACACAGCCACTTGCTCCTCTGGATCTTGGGAATCCGGAACAAGGTCCGACCGCAAAAAGAAGATGGTAGCTCTCTGCCATTTTCATGTTGTTAAAGTAGCTCTAACAAGAAAAATCTCAATTTCACAGCTAGAACTAATCCTTTCATTTGTCAGAATGGTGGGTGGAAATGGTCGGATGGTTCCAAGTTTAATGAGAAGTACGATGGAGAGGTGACAGCTAACGATGTTGGATGGGCATTCAATAATCAGACTAACACAACTTCGCAAGATTGTGTGTATACATGTCTTGCATGTGGTAAAACTGCATTTGCATTTGTGATTTATGATAATTTTAAGAACGCATTCATCTTCTCACTTTTTTACATGATGCCCTCGCAGAAGGACTCTATGTCAGTGACTGCAGAGACACACAATCATTTGTGTGTCGCAGGTGGATGGTCTCTGCAGTGTGATACGACTGCTCCTTCAAAGACGTGAGTCCTAAAAGATCATCCGTCTGCATTCAATTTGGTTGCTTTAGTGCATCATAATCAATTATGAAACACAAAATAACAAGCTGCTACCCAACAATAGACCACCATTTTTCTCAACAAGAGAAGACAAACAAACATACCTAAAACAACAAAAAATGTACAAATCATCAGTAATTTTACAATAGTTTGTTTTCTTTGATTTAATAAGAATGAATTAATGATTTTTTTTTTAGATTTACGTAAATCATCATGAGAATGAGTTTAAAATAGTACCAAAATAGACACTAAATTAGAAAGTTTGAAAACAAAAAACAGAAAAAATTTAAAAAACAGTTAATTTTATAAGAATAAAGTAAAAATATCAATATTACATTTTAACAAAAATTACCACATTAAATCATTTTAGTGGCATCAAATTTTACGTAATTTGGGGGAAAATAAAATGTGAGAAAAAAATTAAAAATTATTTCAAAAGAAAGTAGTTAGCAAGAGTGAAGTTGATGGTAATACATTTTTACCTACAGGATCTGATAGTGTAAGTAAGTTTTTCTGTATGTTTTTTCTGTATTTTCTGTATGACAAACATAACATTTTCTAACACCGCAAACCTTCAGCATATCTGTATGAGTGATCCAAAACAATGTACTGATAAGATCCGTTTCAAGAAACAGCACAAATCTGATTTACAATGCTGAAAAGGGCTGTGGTGTTAATTTCATTATATTGTTAGGTCACTTTGATATGACAATCGACTCATCCATCCATCCATTTTCCACCGCTTATCCGGGTCCGGGTCGCGGGGGCAGCAGCTTCAGTAGGGAAGTCCAGACTTCCCGGTCCCCAGCGACCTCTTCCAGCTCCATCGGGATGACACCAAGGCGTTCCCAGGCCAGCTGTGAGACATAGTCCCTCCAGCGTGTCCTAGGTCTTCCCGGGGGCCTTCTCCCGACTGGGCATGCCCGAAACACCTCACCAGGGAGGCGCCCGGGAGGCATCCGGACTAGATGCCCGAGCCACCTCAACTGGCTCCTCTCGATGTGAAGGAGCAGCGGCTCTACTCTGAGCTCCTCCCGGATGGCCGAGCTCCTCACCCTAACAATCGACTCATGATTTTGCATTTATCTATCACTCAACGACTTCTAATGTCACCCAATCCATTCACCTTAGACCCTGGTATCGATAAGGGATGGATACTTTTTTTGCATGTGTGGCGGCGAGCGGTAATGAACAGCTGACCCAAAAGGAAGAGTTTAGGGTTCAGGGAACCTCGATTTTAACAAATCAGAATTTTGCTCCGCCAAGGACACAGGTTTGTTGAACTGAGAGGGATGACAGACAAAACGAAATAAATTTAAATTACATTTATTTATAATTTAGAAAAGTTACAAACTTTATTTTGTTACTCTAAAATACCCATTTACAATTGTCTTAAACATCACACGCACAACTTTCACACAAAGGAAAATACAAAAAAAAAGAAATATTCCAAAATTTGCAGCGGCCTCGTTAATGGACCCGCAGCAGCGGACCTGTTTATCCAGCAGTGCAACAATGAGGGGATCCCAGAAGGGGAGACTCGTCACTGTAAGCCCAACAAATAAGGGCAAAATTAGACCCGCAGGTGAACTGTGTTAACCTAATCAAAAGCTCTGATACAGTGCGATTGGCCAGCGGGAGGGGCGTGCCACTACACATGTAATGTGACGTGTGAAATTGCATGATGGCTGCTGGTCTGATCCAGTCGTGCACACGTTAGGATTTCTTTCTGAACAGTTGGCGTATTGGCTGATACCAATCATAAAGTGTGCTCTTGTTGTTCTAACTTGTTATACTTTTCACATTAACACATAAAGGGACTGTTTGCAACCGTTAGGCGGCTGCCTAGAGGGCGCTTTGAAGCTTAGGAAGGTGTTGCACGCTACATCTTGAGCACGTGAGCCCCGCCCCTTGTAACACGAGCGTACTAGCTATGTTAAATGCTAAGTTTAGCTGCAAACTTTGGCTGTCATTGAATGTGTAGCCACAACCACGCAATGACTCCACAAATTGTCGGTAGCCTTGTGTGACAATTTTTATTTGTTGTCTTTGAAACCACTTTGCTAACATGCTAGCCGCTGGTAATGTTTTAGATTTCTTAAGTTGCAAACAGTCCCTTGAAATATTTCCATATCGGTTATGATACCGTTTGACTTATTTAAGCAGGGGTGTCACAATGCAGAATATTGGTTTCACAAGGACCAGACCATATTTTAATTAACATTAAAAACTATAATGAAAACTTACAGGATGGGATATAGTAAATCATAGTGTACACCGCTGAGTGCAGTTTAGATTGCAAGGTTTTGAATGGGTACTGTACGCGTCCAATCCTGCCTGGTCCATTGCCACTAAAATATTATGCGTATTATCATTCACAGTAGCAATGCCATTCAGTCTGATTCTGGCTGTTCTATTCCTTCCAGACAATTGGTGACACTCCCATGATGTGTTTTTCATAATTATATAGTGTTTCATGTTATTCCATTATGTGCGACTGGATGTTGGAATTTTCTTTGCAAACAACAAAGTTTGACATTTGACATGAAGTCTCCCAGACATTTTTGGACCAAGTCACTAAGATCCCCTCATGTATGAGAAACATGCCCTGAGGTATTACCGAACAACTGAATCATTGCATCACCTGTACTGTGCACAGCATTTAAATCGTTAATGGCTTTAATACAGCTTTGTGATGAAAGGTGTCCATCAGCTTCGTCTAAAAAACTACTTCGCTCTCCACGGCTGACACTGAGACACATCTAGCTCTTCTCGAGGCATTGGGCAATTGCCTGGCTTGGTCTCATGGTCCGACCTGTCCTGCGACGCCAGCATTTGAGTATAGCAAACAGCATATTGTAAACTTTTATATAAATTTGGAGTGAATGCAAGTTAGTTGAAAAGTACTTTCATGAGAGGTACGTTAAAGATGAGGTGTAAATGTTGCAGGTACAGTACAATGTGTCACCTTGACATGGGCACAGAGCATAAACAGGAAGTAGCTCAACATTAGGTCACCTACAATATAATTCAACTGCACAGTAATCTCTCGTTAATGGTTTTATAACAGAGCCCTCTAGACATATAACACCCCTATAGTCACCTTTATGCTACAATAAGACATTAGTTGAGCTGTGAAAACACAAATCCCAAGGCAGTTTTTCTGTATTTAGCAGGTAAACAGGATCGCTGTTAGGTTTTTGACACAGCAGAGCGTGTTATAAACTTTGCTACGTACGATAGAGAGAAATCCTACCATTGGGGAGACATTCAGCACAAAAAATCAGCGGTGGGAGTAAGTCACTACAAGTACATGTACAAGTCACAAGCACCAAAAGTCTTTACCTTTAAGTTACAAGCAAGTCCGAGTCAATCTTTAGGAGAACCAAGCAAGGACTTTCAAGTTACAAGCAAGTCCGAGTCAATCTTTAGGAAAAAACAAGCAAGTCGTCGAGTCACTGCTTTTCATCTGCAAGTTGTGTCAAATCATACATGTTTTAATTAGGCTAGTGTTACAGATTCAAAGTTTAAAAACTAGAGTTATAAGACTTTTTTATTACATATTTGACAAACAACTTGTAGGGCCAAACAGAGCGGAGTTTAAAAAAAACACAATTAGTTGTCCTGATAATTTAAGATTTTGAGATTTAAAGTCATAAATGTATGAGATTAAAGTAATTTTACGCGTCATTGTGTCATATGTGTCTGAGGGAAACTACAGCATAGTTCTTCGGTGGGGAGGGGAACTTCCCTCTGGCTTCAGACAGCAAAGCAGAGCAGTTGGCCACAACCAGGTTAGCATAGGCTAGCGTCGTCTCACCGTTACACTCAATACCCCACCCCTCCACATACGGCTCTCCGGTTCATAGTGGTCTTGGGCAATGCCTAAAGTTAAGACTTTTATTCCCGTAAAGTTACGTTTTTACTATTGTAATATGACCGTCTTTTCTCGTAAATATGCAACATTATTGTCAATTTACAACTTGATTCTCGAAATCTTGATTTTAATGCTTAATATAACAGGGATTGCCCGAGACAGCTCTAAACACAGGGAACTGTGTGACCCTTGACCTGAGTCAAAGGTTAAATTAGGGCTTTTTTCCCCTCAACTGATTTCAAAAGGCTAGACTGCTACATAAGGGGAACAACACAACTTCAACAGGATTTTATCTGTTATGTTTTAGCCATTTTACTGCCGTGTTACTGGCACTGTTTGGAAACAAGGTATATAAACAAACATTCACAAAATCGTCTTTTCCTTCCGGCTTATCCATGTTGTGTTCTGTCCTGTCAGATTGCGCCAAAGTGAGCGCCTGCGTAAAATAAAGCAGCCGAAAGCCGACTTGTTAAAATACAATCATACCGGTATATTTTGGATATTTGAAAAATACAACAAAGTGTCCAACCAAAAACAAGTCATTTCAAGTCAAGTCCGAGTTAAGTCTAAAGTCAAGAGCATCAAGTCAAAGTCGAGTCGAGTCTTTTTGGAACATTTGTCGAGCAAGTCATAAGTCCTAAAAATTGCGACTCGTGTCTCCCATCTCTGTAAAAAATATTCCAAGTCATCTGAGCATACGGTCACAAAATATATGTTAGAATTTCTAAAAGACACCAAACTTAAAGGTGTCATCTAATTTCATTTCTATCTACAGTTTTCTTTATATAATACAATTAGATTATTGATATAGGCTGTAAGATAGGGGTGGGCAAACTGCGGCCCGGGGGCCACATCTGGTCCACCAAGCGTTTGAATGTGGCCCGCCAGATGCTTCCAAAGTGTTATATAAACCTTCACCATACATGCTGGCAACATGACTTGCAAGTAGTCAAAAGCCAGTCTGAGACAACCTTTTGATGATTTAAGTAGCTTTTCACATGCAGCGATTCAGTCAACCCACGGTGCCACAACCCATATGTGAGACAACAGAATTACCACAACAAACCTACCCAATGCACTGTGTTACAGGCAGTGCCTGGGACAGCTATGAAGTGGAGGGACTTGTGATCTTTGACCCTAAAAGGGGAGGGAGAAGGAAGACGACTGGCGATTGTGTGCGGAACGGTTCAGTTGCTGACACGTTGCAAGTAATAAAAAATTTGGAAGCAACAGGATTAGTTTTTCCATCCTTGCTGTTTTCAGTTTGCCCTCACTACGATAAGGAGTTGAAGATACTGACAAATGTAACACTGGGGGCTCGTCCGGGAGAATATATATATTTTTTTGTTGTTGTTGTTGTTGTTGTTGTTGTTGTTTTTACGTGAACGTGGAAGTAGCGAAGATGTCGGCACGAGACGGTGCTAAAGCTAGCGAGAGCTGATGTTCTTTGCGACGTGAATACTCCAGCACCAACCCATTCGTAGTGGACATTCTGATGGGTGTTGGCGCTGACGTGAAAAGTGTGGATGCTGCTGACGGAGGATGTGTCTGCGGGCTCGACGGGGGGAAAGCACCGACGAACAAAATGAAATTAGCGCCTTTTAAAGATGGCGCCCTCGGTCGCGCAGCGCGGGCATATGACGCAATGTTTCTCAGCCCGATACTGTCTAGTAACCCTTTAACGACGCCAACGGAGCAGCGGTGTGCAACCACAGGTGGGCCAGAAACTTTTGACAGTAGTTTTGATGGCAGTATGAGTGGTGTCAGGGCGTCTACACCTGTGACCCGTTCATTTGGAGTGATAAATAAATATAGCGGATGGCCACGTTAACCCCTTTTATGCCTTGAACCAAGAGTGTTGTAAAGCGGAGGCAAATAATGGCGAGGCCCAATTACTTTTTTTTCAGTCCAACGGGCCCAAAGCGCCACGCACCCACTAGCCAGTTGATCATGTTAAAGGTGCCCGGGTCAAAGGCTGCAATACGACCTCGCTTTGTAATGCCCCACCACCTCCATGTGCGCCGCCTCTTTACTGGGCACATGATCAGGCCACCATGGAAGAGGCTAGGTCTGCTACACATCAGCCGTTCCACATGTATGATGGTAGCAGCAAGTGCAGTAGCCGTAGTAGTCATCCAGGTGGAGCTACAACCAGATCATAGATGAAGTTGAGGCCGCCTATGGACCCCACTCCCAGCACGCAGCTGCAGTCGGCATTGAATTGCGGCAGAGGCGCAGAGGACCCAGCGATACGCTTCACGGCCTCAGTGATGACATCTACGAGAAGGTGTCGATCGTGTATGCTGATCGCACGGAGTTGGAGCAGGAGGCAGTGGACGTGGAGATCTTCACCAACACCTTGGCAGACACCACGCTGGTGCAGCGACTTCTGGAGGAACGGCCGAGCTCCTTGGCTGAAGCTTTTGAAATAGCTCGTCGTTTTGAAACAACGCGAGAGGCCGCCAGAGCTGTCGCCCAGTCAGCGCGATGGAGTCAACCTGTCCGGGCTGTTGGACACACCAGAGCAGTAGTCGTACGTGAGGACAGCAGCCAAACGACAGGTGAGGAGTCAGTGGGGGTGGCTGACCATTTCCACACCCAACAAGAGAGGGCGCCAAAAGCATCTCGCACCTGGCCGAGTAGAAAAAGGGGAGGAGGAAAGATTATTTGTCACAACTGTAGCGGTGTAGGACAAGTACGGAAAAACTGCCAGGTACTGAGCCACTCTCCTTTAAAGAGGGTGCAATAGCTGGGGTCATGCAGCCGGCCAAAGTGTTGTAAGGTACCGGGCCCCAAGAAGCTTGTGAGTCGGTTGATTGTATCCCTGCGGAAGTACCCGTTCACCTACAAGCTTTATATGCGAAAAGCTGCGCGAACATCCATGAGCATGACCGGCCGGGCTTGGTCCGGTTGTTGCAGAACCATAGTGATGTATTTTCTGTAGGGCCCAACGATGTAGGCCGCACTAATTTGGTGCAGAATGACATCCTGCTAACTCCAGGTCCCCCTGTCAAACAACCTCCTCGTAGAATGTCCAGCAAAAAGCAGGCCGCTGCAGACCAGCAGTTGCAGCAGAGTCTGATAGCTGGTGTCGCCCGACCCAGCAACAGTAGCTGGGCTGCACCAATTGTAATGGTAAGGAAGAAGGATGGGGCTACACGTATGTGCGTGGATTATCGGTCTTTGAACGGGCGCACAATTAAAGATCCGTATCCCCTGCCTCGTATTCAGGACACCCTGGACACACTGTCCACGGCTAAGTACTTTAGTACCCTTGATTTAACATCTGGGTATTGGCCGGGGGAGATGACTCCTCGAGCTTGCAAGGCAGCCGCTTTCTGCACTAGAGAGGGGCTCTTTGAGTGGAACGTAATGCTTTTCGGACTCTGCAACACGCCAGCCACCTTCCAGAGATTAATGGACCGGGTGTTGGCTGGGTTGCAGTGGGAGACCTGTTTGGTCTATTTGGATGATATTTTTGTGTTGGGCAAAGACTGTACCGAAATGCTGGAGTGTTTGCAGCAGGTGTTCAGCAGGCTGCGTCAAGCCAACCTTAAATTGAAGCCCTCCAAAAGTTGTCTTTTCCGGGAGGAAGTTGCGTACTTGGGTCACGTTGTTTCCGCTAAAGGTGTTGCTACAGATCCAGAAGGTGGTGGAATAGCCTATCCCAAAAAATATCTCTGAGGTGTGCCAGTTTATTGGATTGGCTTCATGTTACAGACGATTAAGAATTTTGCAACAGTGGCTAGGCCGCTTCATGAGCTAACTAAAAAGTATGCGCGGTTTTGTTGGACTGCTGAGTGTCAGAAGGCATTTGAGAAACTAAAAGGGCATCTAGTCTCAGCACCCATTCTAGGCTACCCTCTTGACAGTGGCGAAATGCTTCTCGATACTGATGCTAGCGATTCGGGCATTGGAGCCGTCCTCTCCCAAATCCAAGGTGGGGAGTAGAGGGTCTTGGCCTACGGAAGTAGACGGCAGTCTGCCACTAAGCAAAACTATTGCGCTACTAGACGCAAGTTATTGGCGGTAGTGGAGTTCTCTTCACATTTTCAGCAGTATTTGCTGGGGCGATCTGTGACAGTCCGGACGGACCACAGCAGTCTTCCCTGGTTGACCAGGTTCCGGGAACCTGAAGGTCAGTTGGCAAGGTGGTTAGAGAAGCTAGCGGAGTACAATTTCCAGGTGTTGCACCGGCCGGGTAAGCACCAACAAAATGCAGACGCACTCTCTAGGAGGCCCGGCAGGGCATCTTGTCCTTGTCCACGTGAGCCGTGTGCTGCTGGCGGGCAGCAGAATAAGGCGGTGCAGTGTAGCCTAGCAGAGTTTGTGAGTGATGTGGCGTGACCACAGTCCACGGTAGTGGGGGTTAATAATGACCAGTTGTTCCCCAAAACCCAACCCTTACTATCGTATACAGATGATAAAGATTGTTCAGGCCCAAGAGTACGCCAAGTCAGTGAGCAGTCACCAAGTGCCCTGTTCAGGGGTTAGACCCCAGAGCAATTAGTAGAGGCACAAAAGACAGACATAGACATTGCTCCATTAATACAGTGGTTGGGAAAGGGGAGCAGTCGTCCACCATGGGCCGAAATAGCTCACTTTAGCCCAGCCACCAAGGCCTACTGGGCACAAGGGAAGAGGCTGTACCAGAAAGAGGGTGTGTTAATGAGGAGGTATTATTGTCCTGAAGGAAAGGAGTTTTACCCTCAGATTTTGCTACCTCATCTATTCCGTAATACCATCATGGAGCAGATGCATGACGGTCCTGTGGGTGGGTATTTTGGGGTGGAGAAGACACTCACCAGGCTCCAGACTAGATTTTACTGGTACAACATGAAGGACGATGTTACTCTGTGGTGCCGCACCTGTATCAGGTGTGCTGCCAAGGCTCGGCCCAGGTAGACGCCCCAAGCGGCCATGGGAACTGTGAGGGTGGGTTCCCCTATAGAGCGGGTGGCAGTTGATCTGATGGGCCCCTTAAATGAAACAGAACGACAAAACCGCTACATATTTGTAGTACAGGATTACTTCCATAAGTGGGCTGAGGCCTACCCGCTCCCCGATGAACAAGCAGTAACAGTTGCTGAACGAATTGCAGCTGAGTGGGTGTGTAGGTATGGTTCCCCCCATAGCCTACACAGTGACCAAGGCACCAACTTTGAGTCAGCGGTTTTCCAAGAGATGTGTGGACTGCTGGGAATTGAAAAGACTCACACCACCTCGTTCCACCTCCAGTCGGATGGTAAAGTGGAGCGCTTTAATACCACCTTGCAAAAAATCTTGGCCGCCACTGCCGAGCGCTGCCATTGGGACTGGGATTTGATGATCTCGTACGCATTTATTGCATACCGCGCCACCCGCCACAGTCTGCTGGCCTTACCCCGAACATGATGCTCTTTGGAAAGGAAATAACTGAACCACTTGACTTGGTTGTGGGACTGCCCCCGGACTGTGACTATGTTAAAACACCCCCCTGAGTGTTAAAACTCAAAAAGTTAAAACCTTACCATTCCCGGACACCACTGGACAACGCCTGGGCTCATCAAGCCGCAGATGTATGGTCACCAGAGGAGGTGCCGCCCCCTTCACTTGACTCGAACCCGACAGTTCCTGATCGTTCTCTCTTCGACTTGTGGGACACACCACCAGACACCGAGGACCCATCAGCGGCAGGGGCTCCATCTAGGCCCCATCCAGGGTCCCCTGCATCAGCTGCGGTGGACGGCGGCCGATCTCCAGCTCAGCCTGAAGAGACCGAGACCCGGCGCCTCCTCAACCGTCAGGCCAGGCAGCTTCCTTCAACTCCCACGCTGCCATCTAGGGCCCAGAGGGCCCACAGACCACCCACCTGGTTTGGTGACTGGGTGCATCAGTTCACCGTACAGATGTAGCCTGAGGATGGGTGTAGGCGGATCGCTGCCCCCCTTGGAGCAAAAGAGTTCCGGAGTGATGTTTACACTTGCACTTCATTTTTTTTAAAAAGAGAGAGAGAAAACTTGTTAGCAGTGACGTCAAAGGAAGTATAAAGTTGTTGAACATAGCTAACATAAGTAAAATGTGAATTGAATGTCTTTCTATGTTGCCCATTTTGTGTACATGCATGTCACAAGTATGTTAATGTTTCCTGGAGTGGTGTTAAAGGTCTAATTATCATCCAGAGTGGGGGTAGTGTTACAGGCAGTGGCTGGGACAGCTATGTAGTGGAGGGACTTGTGTGACCTTTGACCCTAAAAGGGGATTGAGAAGGAAGACGACTGGCGGTTGTGTGCGGAACGGTTCAGTTGCTGACACGTTGCAAGTAATAAAAAGTTTGGAAGCAACAGAAAAAAAATGTCCATCCTTGCTGCGTTCAGTTCGCCCTTACTACGGTAGGGAGTTGAAGATACTGACAAATGTAACAACTGTCTGGGAAGTAAAACCGGAGGGACTCTGTCAAATGTTTTATCGTTCATAGTTCATATTGTACATCACACATCCATATTCATACATATTCTGGGTGTCTTGTTCAGTGTAAAAAAAAACTAAAATTATTTTGTGTTGTTCGACGTGGTCTAATGTTTAAAGTGCTCCTGAAAAGGGTATACCAGAACATATAGCAGATTGTATGATACTTTTATAAATATAATAGGACAAATAATTCCAGGTAGACTGTTTGAAATATACGAAAAAAATGTGTGCGTGTATCAAATATATAATGTCTGCCACCCCCCGGCCAATTTTGTTAAGACAAAATAATTGCCCACATCTGCTGTAAATCATGGCGATCATTCACATGCAGAGGGTGGGGGTAGTGCACTAACACAGGCCGCAATCCCCGTTAATGGACAAAGAAGAAAACAACTTTCAAAGTACGTCGAAGAAGAAAAAGGCGGAAGTTGGCAACGCTTCAAGGCACGCGCGGGTCCGCGAGACAAAGGTCGAAGACGACGACCGTGTAATCGAGTTCAAAAAAGATTGAAAATGTTGAAAGAGTTGGTGAAGGAGCGACTAATGGCGGCGACTGAGGAAATATTGGCGCTGTTTGAAAGAACGGTAGCCTCCTACGAGGAGGAACTTTCTCGAACGAGGGAGGAGAAGGAGCGACATCGACGACAACTGGAAGCTGTTTACAAAACTCAAAATGTGCTTCCCAGTGAAGGTATTTTCGCTGTCCTTCTCCTTTCAGCAATAATTTCTCTGTATGGTTGACAATATCCAAAAATGTCTTTAATGTGACCTAGGCTGAAATGGACGGGCGCCATGTTGATTTAACACCCGACCAACAGGCAAACGACTGGCAGTTCACGTGATGGGGCAACGTCTCTGCTTTGTCAAGTGTATTGACCATAAAGTCCATCCTGCCACGTATGTCGTCACATTTACAATGATATTATATACTATATCTTATGTGCCTTCACCTACTGGGTGATGTCCAAAGTGTGGGCCGGGGGGCATTTGTGGAACATTGTAGATACTAAAAACAGGGCAAAATAGCCATAATGTAACAACTAATAATGTAACTAGACTCAAAAAAATATTTGTCTATTTTTCTTAGCCTTTTTAGAAAAACTACAGGCACATGAGTAATAGCCAATTATGAAACCCACCACCACAAATACATTGCGGTCCTGTGGGAAACTGCTTCTATATGCAATTCCTTGCTGGTTTCAAAATTGTACTTTTTAGACTTGAGCTTTGTTTGCGGTTCAAGTTGAAACTTTCCAGTTAATAAATTTGGGCTTTAAAAAATACCCTGTTGTTTACGGTAAAAACGAAACATAAAGTATGTGTTTTGAATTTCGTAATGTATTTTAGAACAGAATTTAATCGTTTTCGTTAGGGATGCTCTGATCAATCAGCCAATTTTACATGAAAAATTAGGTGATCGGTATATGCCTTTCATTGCCGATCACCTGTGGCCCATACTGTCGCGCTGTGGTGGTAGGCTGTGGAGGACTCCAGCCAACCACAGTGAGACTCATTATCCAAACCAAAATTACTCGAGGAGTGCAGAGCTGAGAGCTCTGGCTCTCTCTGGTGGACTCAGGCCATCGGTGCCGCTGAATTAACAGGCTGTCAACAGTGCTTGATGGCTCGACTGATTCCCAATAAAGCAAAGCAATGCATGATAGAAAGCAGTTCAGATAGTTGTTTCTTATTCTATATACGTGTATTGGTACTTGTGTAGTATATTTCTTACCAAGCTTTTGCATGTTAAGTGGCTATGTGATCATTTTAGCGTTCTTTCTTTGATGACACCGTGAGTCAGACTGGCTGCCGATTTTGATGATCGGATAAAATTGGGTTTGCCACAAGATTGGTTGCTGTATAACATTTGCAACTTCTGACCACACGGGGACGGAATTGCAAAAATGGCCAGTAAACCCGCAGTTTACCTTAGACATCCAGGAGATACATCATAAGTTCAAGTGTGTTTCTGTTTTTTGTGTCCTGCAGACGTACAGCAGTTGATTGGTCTCCAAGAAGAACATAGCCGTCAGCCCCCTCAACCGCAGGTGTGGATCTCCAGTTTTAAGCAGGAGAATGCCCAGGTCCTCCACGTTAAAGAGGAAGAGGAGGAACTCTGGACCACTCAGGGGGGAGAGTGTCTTCTAGGGCTGCAGGAGGCTGATATTACCACGTTGCCATTGACTCTTGTCTCTGTGAAGACAGAAGACCATGAAGACAAACCATTTGAGTCCTCACAGCTTCATCAAAGTCCGAGTGAAGGGAACAGAGGGCCGGAGCCTCCAAGCAGCAACAGCAGATCACCACAGCACATGAAAACAAAAGCTGATAAAGACCACTATGGAGGATCACAAGCAGACAAGCGCTTAGCTCTGCTATCAGATAGTAAGCACACACCATCACACTCTCAGCTGATTGGTCTTCAAGAAGAACGTGACCTTCAGCTGCAACGGTGGATTTCCACTTTGAAGCAGGAGGATTCCCAGCTCCTCCACGTTAAAGAGGAGGAACTCTGGACCACTCAGGAGAGAGAGTGTCTTCTAGGGTCGGAGGAGGCGGATCTCATCAAGTTGTCACTGACTAATGTCTCTGTGAAGATCGAAGACCATGAAAACAAACCACCTGAGCCCTCACAGCTTCATCACAGTCTGAGTGTGGAGAACAGAGGGGCGGAGCCTCCAAGCATCAGCAGCAGCTCACCAGAGCACACGACAGAAGCTGATGGAGACCACTGTGGAGGATCACAAGCAGACAAGCTATTAACTCCGCTATCAGATAGTGAGAACACACCGCCACACTCTCCTGAGGATGAAGACAGGGACCACACCCAAGAAGCTTTTAGCAGCGATACAGACTATGAAGGTGTTTTGAGGACTCACACTGACAACAGACACTCTGAATGCTCTAAAAAGAAGATGGTTAAAAAACGTTTCACCTGCTCAATTTGTGCTAAATGTTTTTCTAGTAAGAGCCTTTTGACTCGACACATGAGAACCCACACTGGAGAAAAACCTTTTAGATGCTCAGTTTGTAGTCGAGGATTTTCCCAAAAGTCAAAAATTGCAGAACACATGAGAACACACACTGGAGAAAAACCTTTTAGATGCTCAGTTTGTGGTCGAGAATTCTCCCAAAAGTCCAAAATGGCATTACACTTGAGAACCCACACTGGAGAAAAACCTTTTAGATGCTCAGTTTGTAGTCAAGGGTTTTCCTCCAAGTCAAATATGGCAGCACACATGAGAGCACACACTGGCGAAAAACCTTTTATGTGCTCAATTTGTGGTCAAGGGTTCTCCTTTAAGACAAATATGGTAGCACACATGAGAACACACACTAGAGAAAAACCTTTTAATTGTTCGGTTTGTGAGAGAAAATTTGCTCAGAGGTCGACTTTAATGCGACACATGAGAACTCACACTGGAGAGAAACTTTTTAGTTGCTCAGTTTGTAGTCAAGGATTCTCTCAGAAGTCAAATATGGCAGCACACATGAGAACGCATACTGGAGAGTAACCTTTTAGCCATTCAGTTTGTGCTAAAATAGTTAGTGAAAAATCAATTGTGGTAAATCATATGAGGGGAAAAAAGCATTTAAATTCAGATATGACTAAAATCAATGATTTTCCATTATATAATTATGACTATAATAATAATTTGCTTTTGCATCTAAAGAGACTTTATTACAATGGCGTAGTATGGCTGTTATGTTAAAAAAATAAAGATTTCAAGGTTAAAAGTCGTAATATTACGAGATTAAAATTCGGAACTTTAGGCGTTTTAAAGTCGTAATTTTATGACCCATGTCAAGAGTCACACAAGTCCCTTGTGTTTATAGCTGTCTCGGTCAATGCTTGTTAAATGAAGCATTAAAAACATTAAGATTTTGAGAATTACATTGTAAATTTACGACATGTTTTATATTTACAAGAAAAGATCGTCATGTTACGAGAGTAAAAACGCATGTGTACGGGAATAAAATCGTAACTTCATTTTATTGGCGTTGCCTGAGTTCGCTATGAAACCGGGGAGCCGTATGTGGGGGGGGGGGGGGGGGGGGNGGGGGGGGGGGGGGGGGGGGTATTAGAGTGTAGTGGTGAGACGACGCTAGCCCATGTTAAGCTGGTTGTGGCCAACTGCTCTGTTTTGCTGTTCAAAGATTGTCTGAAGCCAGAGGAAAGTTTTCTTCGTTGCCTGAGACAGCTATGAAAAGTTATCATGATATGGAGGGGTAAGGATACGTGAGGGTAACAGTGAGATGATGCTAACCCAAGCTTATCTGTTTAGTGCCCAACTGCTCTGTTTTGCTGTCCCATTGGGCGGAACGACATTAATCTCTTGTGAAACACCTGAGATTGACTTCAAAAGGATCATTATACTTGTGTCGTGTTTTTAGTCATGTGTAGTTATCTTAATATAGAGGAATATTGCAGAAATCTTCTGAATTAGGTAATTATCATTTAAATGAATCCCATTTTTGAAATTGAACTTTGTTGGCATTTTTGGAGTATTATTTTAGGGCTTTATAGTTGAAATAGGTCTGTACCATTTCATGCATTGTTAGCTGCCATATGTTAGTTGTTTCTTAGCTATTTTCTCTCATAGAAAAAGTTGCATACATGAACAACTTTTTTTTTTTAAATTGCCCCAAAAAAGTGAATTTTTTCTTGAAAGCTCTTAACGCTATGTTTCGCAAGTTCTCTAGTTCATCTCCAAACATTTGCTCAAATCTTTGCTGTAATCACTGTAAACATCCTCAGTCTCGTACATCCCTGTGTTTGTTGACCTTAGCGATGTTGTTTAACTCGATATCATTTCTGGAAATTAGGCTGTACTACGTGCGCTAGCTCGTCATGGGTGGCACCATGAACCATAAATATCAGTTGAGGCAGTTTCGTCTTTTGCAGGGCTAAAAAAAAACATCCAGTATCACTCGGATAGTGTAAACATCCAGCAGCAACACAACATTTTGATGAAAAATATACTGAACCAAGTGGACCATCTACCTTGAGATGCAATTCTTTACCCTGGTTTAGCTGAGGTCTCACCCTGATGACATCACTTTCTGTCAGTGCTAGTTCGTCATGGCCGGACTATAAATGTGATTTATCCTAAATCACTGTTTGCTTTCAAAAATGGAACCATGTATAACGTAATTACAAACAATTCCATTCCATTTTCTTCCGCTTATCCCGGGCGCGGGGGCAGCAGTCTCAGTAGGGAAGTCCAGACTTCCCGGTCTCCGGCGAGCTCTTCCAGCTCCACCGGGAGGACACCAAGGCGTTCCCAGGCCAGCTGTGAGACATAGTCCCTCCAGCGTGTCCTAGGTCTTCCCCGGGGCCTTCTCCCGACTGGGCATGCCCGAAACACCTCACCAGGGAGTCGCCCGGGAGGCATCCGGACTAGATGCCCGAGCCACCTCAACTGGCTCCTCTCGATGTGAAGGAGCAGCGGCTCTACTCTGAGCTCCTCCCGGATGGCCGAGCTCCTCACCCTATCTCTTAGGGTGAGTCCAGCCACCCTACGAAGGAAACTCATTTCCGCCGCTTGTATCCGCGATCTCATTCTTTCGGTCATGACCCATAACTCATGACCATAGGTGAGGGTGGGAACGTAGATCGATCGGTAAACAGAGAGCTTTGCCTTCCGGCTCAGCTCTCTCTTCACCACGACGGTCCGGTACAGCGACCGCATTACTGCAGATGCTGCACCGATCCGTCTGTTGATCTCACGCTCCAACCTTCCCTCACTCGTGAACAAGAACCCGAGATACTTGAACTCCTCCACCTGAGGCAAGACCTCACTCCCAACCCGGAAGGTAGAGTCTACCCGTTTCCAACTGAGAACCATGGTCTCGGATTTGGAGGTGCTGAATCTCATCCCAGAAGCTTCACACTCGGCTGCAAACCGCTCCTGTAAATGCTGAAGGTCACAGCGTGATGAGGCCATATGGACCACATCGTCTGCAAATAGCAGAGACGAGATCCTAAGGTCACCAAACTGAACTCTTATCAACGCCTTGACTGCGCCTAGAAATTCTGTCCATGAAGATTATGAACAGAATCAGTGACAAAGGGCAGCCTTGGCGGAGGCCAACGTTCCCTGGAAACAAGCTCGACTTACTGCTGGCAATGGGAACCAGGCTCCTGCTTCGATTGTACAAGGACCGAATGGCACGTAGAAGCGGGCCATCAATCCCGTACTCTCGGAGCACACTCCACAGGACACTACGAGGGACACGGTCGAATGCCTTTTCCAAGTCCACAAAGCACATCCCACATACCCTCCTGTACCTTTGCAAGGGTGTAGAGCTGGTCCAGTGTTCCGCGACCGGGATGAAAACCACATTGCAACTCCTGTAACTGAGGTTCGACTAACGGTCGTGCCCTTCTCTCCCGCATCCTGGAGTAGACTTTCCCAGGGAGGCTGAGGAGTGTGATCCCCCTATAGTTGGAACACACCCTCCGGTCACACTTTTTAAAAATGTGGACCACCACCCCGGTCTGCCAGTCCAGAGGGTACTGTTCCCGACTTCCATGCAATGTTTTAGAGGCGTGTCAACCAAGACAGTCCCCCAACATCCAGAGCCTTGAGGAATTCAGGCCGAAACTCGTCTACCCCAATTACCTCAGCCACGGTGATAGAACTGTCCACGTACGTATCCTCAGACTCTGCCTCCTCTACGGAAGGTATGTCAGTAGGATTGAGAAGGGCCTCGAAGTATTCCTTCCACCGACCAACTATATCCTCAGTCGAGGTCAGCAAGCCTCCATCCGCACTGTAAACAGTGTAAACTGGGGGCTGCTTCCCTTTTTTTGAGGTGTCGGACGGTTTGCCTCTTCGATGCCGACCAAAAGTCGTGCTCCATAGCCTCACCGAACTCCTCCCACACCCGAGTTTTTGCCTCGATTTCCGCCGAAAATTTTTATTTTATTTTTTATGTGGCTTTAATAGTTGTAGTTCTGTATCATTATTACCATTTGCAGTTTGCAAAAAAGTAACAATTGAGGAAACAGGCGTACATCACCCACAATGCTTTGTAGTGGTGCATGGTCCAATAATGAACACCAAACACAGATTGTTTGGAAGAAGAAGCATCAAACGAGGAAGGTAAATATTATATTTCTACTTGTCAGAGCAATTTATAAATAAACAAAAATCCATATGACAACTCCAGTAAAAATAAACATTTAAACAATACACTATATTGAAATGAACAACCCAATTTTTAAATCTACAAAAAATTAAACAATTTTCTAAAAAACAAAAACATGGTAAAATAATAATAATGGACAGGTATTTCTATTTGTAAGAAACACAAATAAATGGCGCCCGGGGTACCTGTCTTGTCAAGACGTATTCATTTATTGAAGGAAATATAGTCATATAGAAATATAGCCATGAAAGAGCACATGAAGGTTGGACACAAAATTATTAGTATGCTAGTCGAGAATATTTTGCAATCACTTTGGGGGCACAAAATATCATTCATTCATTTTCTATAGCGCTTATGGTCATTAGGGTCGCGGGTATGCTGGAGCCTATCCCAGCTGACTTTGGGCGAGAGGCAGGGTCAATCACAGGGCACATATAGACAAACAACCAGTCACACTCACATTCAAACCTATGGACAATTTAGAGGTACCAATTAACCTAACATGCATGTTTTTGGAATGTGGGAGGAAACCGAAGTACCCGGAGAAAACCCACACACGCACAGAAAAACATGCAAACTCCACACAGAGATGCCCAATGGAGATTCAAACCCTGAACCTCCTAACTGTGAGGCCTACCCACTCAACCACCGTGTGGCCCGGAAGCACATTAAGGGAAATTTTAATAAAATCATTTAGAAAGATTTAACGTTTCAATTCACACTCCAATTCGCAAGGTGGCGTAAGCGCACCAAAAGTTGCTTGCCAACTGCCAATAAAGGACAGACGAAGTGCAAGAACATGAGCGCAGTAGTGAGAGAAAGCCTGGTTCTTTTTTAGAGAGCCAGTTCTTTTCCGTGTTCACTTAAAACAACTGGCTTTTTCGGCTCCCAGGCGAATCCTGGGATTTTTTGTGTGCTGTTTGTTTAAACCCGCCTCTCCTGCGTCATAATTTGACAGAAAAAGACGAGAGAAAAAAGGGAATCGGCTCTATATTGGACACCAACGATGCGAGCCGGCGCTTACAGCCGATTCGTTCACGACCGACACCTCAGGCTTTCACGAGTTTGCGACAGAAGTTTCCATTTACGATAAAGCTATTATTTATATCCACGTCAAAGAGAGAAACGAATACCTCAAAGATTGATCTTTTGGAGCATTAGAGTGTTATCTGCAGTGAAGATAGAAGAGGTGATAGAAGATGAAGCTCTGCCATGCTAATATGGCGACGTCAAGTCCAAGAGAATCACCGCCGCCTACTCCCAGCAGATCACCGACGCAGGAAAAACGGCAAGCCGCAGAAAACGGTGAGCGAGTTCAAAGTTTCCAACAGCGTTGTCTTGGAGGATCTTAAACCCTGAAAGGGCGAAATTACCGACCGTGCCGAGCAAGGTAAACAAAGAGCCGCCATGATGGTTAGCTTGACGAAGGCAGCAGTAGGAGTATAAAAGACAAATGAAGAAACCGGAAAAGAAAAACTACTACTTATGTAAAGACAAGGGACACGGGGAGCAACAAGCAACATTCATTTTTTTTTTAGTTATATAAATATTGATGGAAATGTAAAATGCCATTGAAAATACTCAATGCAGAAATAATTGCCCTTTTGTTGTGTTGCGAGATCTCTTGCCACCCCGACCTGTAACCAATGTTCCCCCAAGCTGGGTGTGCAATCGTGCACTGCTCGGGCCTTCCCAGGTCTACCACGGAGTATTAGGGCCACATTTTTAAAAAAAATCTGCAATTTCGAGATTGAAAGTCGTAATTGTCTTAGAAAAAAGTTGAATAAAAATCTAAATTTCACGAGAAAAAAGGTGTAATTATGCAAAGAATTTTTTTTTTAATTTTAAGTCCATCCATTTTCTAATGTGCTTATCCTTATCAGGGTCGCGGGGTATGCTGGAGCCTATCCCAGGTGACATTGGACGAGAGGCGGGGTACACCCACGACTGGTTGCCAGTCACTTGTGGTGCACGTACAGACAAACAAGCATTCACACTCACATTCATACCTATGGACATTTAGTCACCAATTAAGGCAGATTGTAATTTCACGAGAATTAAAGTCTTAATGTTAGGAGAATAAAAGTTGGAATATGATGAGAAAAAGTTATAATTTTACAGGGGAAAAAGTGATTGAAATAACTTTTACCCAGGCCAAAGGTCACACAAGTCCCGTGCTATGAAATGGGTACGAGATTTTATTCTTTTATTACCTTTCTCGTAAAATTATGACTTTTATTCTCGTTAATTTACAGGAAAAAAGGGGTAATATTAGTTAATAATAGCTGTCCCAGGCAATGCCTGTAAAGGCAAATTATGACTTTTATTCTCGTAAAGTTACGACTTTATTTCTCGTGAAATTACAATCTGCCTTAATTGGTGACTAAATGTCCATAGGTATGAATGTGAGTGTGAATGCTTGTTTGTCTGTACGTGCCCCACAAGTGACTGGCAACCAGTCGTGGGTGTACCCCGCCTCTCGTCCAATGTCACCTGGGATAGGCTCCAGCATACTTTTTGGTAGCTTTTTTTATCGTAAATGTACGTTATTGTCGTAAATTTTCAACTTTTTTCTCGAAATCTCATATTATTTTAATAGGCTGTCGAAACAGGCATTGCCTGAGACAGCTATAAAGACATGGGACAGCTACCTGTGTTTTCCAATCTTGGAGAAGCTTTGGCTCTTGCAAACGCAGATAGATTGTTTGAGAGACCAGACTGGACGAACAGAGTAAGTCAGGTCTATTGGATTGTGGCTGCACTCAAGGTTGCTGATTGAGCATAGAACTCCCCCAGATATTTTTGTTGTTTGTTAACTTAAGCTCGAGTCACAAACATCTCCACAGCAACTGCTCCTGCAACTGGTGTCATCACAATGACACCCTGCAGACTGAGGCTCCAAGATCAGGCACCTGTCAGGACAAACTCTCTTAAGGCCTACGCACTGATGCATCCAAGGACACTCACATGCACATTTATACACACATCCTTTGCCTCATCCAACGCCTTTGCTGCTTTTATAGAAAGAGTCTTAAGGTGACTAATAACACTTTCTCTTTGTTTATGTGGGCCACAGACAATGATTTCAGTTTTGTCTGAGTTTATATGGAGAAAGTTGTTTTGCATCTGTATGATCCAGTAATAAAGGAAATCTTAAGGACCAAGTTCACCTGCCGTCAGTGGCATGTAGATCTGAGTGTCATCTGCATAGTTGTGGTAGGACACATTGTATAGCTGCGTGTTAGCTGGCCTAAAGGACATATGTACAGATTGAACAACAGGGGTCCCAGGATTGACCCTTAGGGAACGCCACTGGACATAGTCATTTTGTCTGAGACAGTTACCAATTCCAATATTGAACCAGTTTAGAGCAGTACCAGAGATTCCCACCCACTTTTCTACTCTTCCGAGCATGCTGGCTTGTCGGATATGTTGGAAAAACAAAAGAATTTATTGGTTCATTTTAAAGAAAATAAATCAAAGTATCTCCAACACTTGGTGAAAAAAGTAGAATGATTTCAAAGTGAATAAAGAAGTAAACAGCAGGAGCAAGCAGAGACATGTTTGCACTCAACAGCAGCACGAAGCAAAGTCTAACAACACGTAAAAACTGACGAACACTCTCCTGCCAATGAAAAGACCCAGTTCCCAATTATATTGACCTTTGCTACCCATCAATGTAATTAACAATGCATTATTAGGGCCGTATGATTTCCCTGTTAACAAATTTGCAGATGGAATCTGCTGTTAAATGCGGAATCTCGCAGAAATTGATAGTGTGAATGAAATACTGTAAGGTATTTCCCCTTCATAGCGTCATGTCCTCACAAACACTAACCAGCCCCCTCCTGAACTAAATATGTTGAGCCGGTGCCTTCAAAAATAGCCGCCATTATTAAAGCTTTTACAATTGCGTCTGCGACTGCATCTTCTTTAACCACAAGCACGTATATGATTGATTGTTGAGGATTTTGCAGCAATGAAGTTAGATAAGTTAGCAAAGCTACATCCAAAATTGTCCAATCTTATTTAACTGTCTAACTTTATTCACTAACCTAAAAAACACACACATTTATGGTGATAAAAATAAGCATAAAAAGTAAAGAACAGAATTTAAAAATAAAAAAAAAAGTAAAACAACAGAATTTAGGAAAAAGTAAAACGGAATGTGAGAAAAGATAAAACAGATTCCATAGGGCTGTACATTATTTGTACGTAATATGAGAAGCTGTTTTGCAGAACATGAAAGTCTTCCATTCACAAATAAGGAATCCTACTTTGCAGAAATTGATTTGCCGATGTGGAACCAATTAAAAACGAGGGATTATTGTACTCCAAGGTTGGCTGGATCTGAACATGTGTTTGTGTCCTGTAGACATCCAGAAACGGATTGCTAATCAAGAAGAAAGTCCCACTCAGCTGCAAGATGGGAGTTCCACTTTGAAGCAGGAGGATCCACAGCCCCCTCGTGTTAAAGAGGAAGAGGAGGAGCTCGAGCCCCTCCATGCCGAAGAGGAGGAGTCACAGCCCCCACATGTTAAAGAAGAAGAGGAGGAACTCTGGACCACCCAGGAGGGAGAATATCTTCTATGTCCGGAGGAGGCTGATCTCATCACTTTGCCACTGAATGGTGTCTCTGTGAAGACTGAAGACCATGAACACAAACCACCTGAGTCCTCACAGCTTCATCACAGTCTGAGTGAAGACAACGGAGGGGCGGAGCCTCCAAGCAGCAGCAGCAGCAGCAGCTCACCTCAGCACATGACAACAGAAGCTGATGGAGACTACAGCGATACAGACTGTGAAGGTGTTATGAGGACTCACACTGACAACAAACACTCTGACTGCTCTAAAAAGAAGCCAGGTAAAAAACATTTCACCTGCTCAATTTGTGCTAAATCCTTTTCCTTTAAGAGCTTTTTAACTGAACACATGACAACACACACTGGAAAAAAGCCTTTTAATTGTACGGTTTGTGAGAGTAAATTTGCTAATAGGTCCAATTTAATGCAGCACATGAGAACCCACACTGGTGAAAAACCTTTTAGATGCACAGTTTGTAGTCGAGGGTTCTCCCAGAAGTCATCTATGGCAGCCCACATGAGAACTCACACTGGAGAAAAACCTTTTAGATGCTCAGTTTGTAGTCAACGATTCTCCCAAAAGTCACATATGGCCGGCCACATGAGAACACATACTGGAGAAAAACCTTTTAGATGCTCAGTTTGTAGTCAAGAATTTGCCAAGAAATCGATTATGGCAGACCACATGAGAACACACACTGGAGAAAAACCTTTTAAATGCTCAGTTTGTAGTCGAGGGTTCTCCCAGAAGTCAACTATGGCAGCGCACATGAGAACACACACTGGAGAAAAACCTTTTAGATGCTCAGTTTGCAGTCAAGGTTTCTCCCAAAAGTCAACTATGGCAGCGCACACAAGAACGCACACTGGAGAAAAACCTTTTCGATGCTCAGTTTGTAGTCGAGGATTCTCCCAGAAGGCAACGATGGCAGCGCACATGAGAACACACATTGGCGAAAAACCTTTTAGATGCACAGTTTGTAGTCGAGGGTTCTCCCAGAAGTCAACTATGGCAGCGCACATGAGAACACACACTGGAGAAAAACCTTTTAAATGCTTAATTTGTAGTCGAGGATTCTCCCAGAAGGCAAAAATGGGAGCACACATGAGAACCCACACTGGAGAAAAACCTTTTAGATGTTCAGTTTGTAGTCAAGGATGCTCCCAGAAGTCATCTATGGCAGCCCACATGAGAACTCACACTGGAGAAAAACCTTTTCGATGCTCAGTTTGTAGTCAACGATTCTCCCAAAAGTCACATATGGCCGGTCACATGAGAACACATACTGGAGAAAAACCTTTTAGATGCTCAGTTTGTAGTCAAGAATTTGCCAAGAAGTCGATTATGGCAGACCACATGAGAACACACACTGGAGAAAAACCTTTTAAATGCTCAGTTTGTAGTCAAGGATTTTCCCATAAATCAACTGTGGAAGCACACATGAGAACACACACTGGAGAAAAACCTTTTAAATGCTCAGTTTGTCGTCAAGGATTTTCCCATAAATCAACTGTGGAAGCACACATGAGAACACACACTGGAGAAAAACCTTTCAGATGCTCAGTTTGTAATCAAAGATTCTCCCAGAAGTCAAATGTGGCAGCACACATGAGAACCCACACTGGAGAAAAACCGTTTAGTTGCTCAGTTTGTAGTCAAGAATTCTCCCAGAAGGCAAATATGGCATCACACATGAGGAAGCACACTGGAGAAAAACCTTTTAGCTGTTCAGTTTGTGGTAAAAGATTTAGTGGAAAGTCAGTGGTGGTAAATCACATGAGAATCCACAGTGGAGAAAAAGCATGTCAAGAAGGGTTGGAGTCAACCTCAGATTTTAATAAGATTGGTGACTCCTCATTATATAATGATGACTATAATAAATATTAATAATGAATTTGCTTTTGTATACAATAAGACTTGAGTAAATGGTATAATAAGTGATTGTGCCAGCTGAAGATTCTTTTCTGAAGAATAAAATCTATTGTACCTGACCTGCTGACAGTAGCTTATTGGACTTATACTTTATATTATACGTGTATTTTTTTTTTTTTGCCTCATTTGGGTGGTGGTCAAGAGCAGGTGCTAGGGCAAGCTTGTCTTCGGCGGCCAAACTTAGTTCTTGGGACATGGAAAGTCATTTCTCTGGTGGGAAAGGAGCTCAACGTGAGACATTCCGACTCATATTGACCAACAGTTTGGGTTCTAAAACCAATTTCCTCGAGTTTGGTGGTTATAGGAGTAGTTATACTGCTAGGTATAACTGAAACTCAACTGGCAATTTAGAGTAGTAAACTTCTTCTTTTCAGTCATGAGATGGGCGCTCGAGAGCACACCTACTGGTGACTCTGTAGTTCTATTGGGAGACTTCAACGTCCACGTGAGAAATGACAGTGTGACCTGGAGGGGCGTTATCGAGAGAAACGCATCTTTATGACCTTCACCCCTCAAACATACCAGCTTGACTCTTTCACAAACAATCATATATTATACTGTCCCCACCCTCCCTCAGGTCAAGGAAAGGGGAATCGTTGAAATCCCCATTTGGCCTGGATTACCATGGCAATGCATCCTGTCCTGGCTCCATCAATGCTTTTCCGCTGGTAAATACCATTTAGCCACAATCTTGAGTGAAATCAGTTCCAGATGGTTCGGCCCACTGCCTCGACTGTTGCGTCGTCTGCAAACTTCATGAGTTTCACTGTATGCTCCCCTGAGGTTCAGTCATTAGTGTACAGTGAGAAGAGCAGTGGAGAGAGGACGCACCAGTGCTGGATGTGGTAAATGCTGCATGACCTTTTGAAAGGAAAACGGAACTTTAGAATTTTTTTTGCCCACAATTCTTATGTAAAACAAGAACACATATTTCTTTCCCTTGTCGGTACGTTCTAAAGAGAGAAAACGAGTTAGCTGACGGAGCTAATGTCATGGGACCCACCTACTTTGGCCATAAAGCCCTAAAAAAAGTACCAGTATACTGTATTAGCCAAGCTGCAGCAATATTGTTATTGTAGCAGCTAACACAAAGAACTGTATTTCTCTGGCGGAGTAACACAACGCCTCGTTAGTTTTAGCGTCACGCACAACGCCTCAAGCCACTGCAGCTGGCTGTGTTGTTTAAGTTCTCGCTAGGTTATAAACAATGCCTCACACGTGTACTTTAAAGCCAAAAAGTTGCTCAACTTCCACAAGCTACCAAGTAAACCATAGGAGTGGTTACCTGGCGTCTTACCTGACAACCTGTAGCTCATCCTCCACATAGTCAGTCTAAAAAGATAAGGTTCTGGTTCCTCATTTGTCCAAAGTAGTCGTCAGTGGTCTGCCATGATTAGTAATAGAAAACAGACACGCTGTTTCTATTTTGCTGTTGTTGACGGAAGTAACATTAGTTTAGACAATGTGCTTAGGAAAGATGCGCTGGTAATGTTTAAAATGATCAAAATACTGCAAGTATCACATGTTATCATGAAAGTTCCTGTTAATACATGATCGCAGGAAAAAACATAATTTATATAGTAGGCTTTATCATTGAAATATGTGGGTTCCCTGACAAGATAACTAAAAACAAAATGCCGTTTTTAATTAAACTTAAGGGAGATAAAAATTCAAACCCCTATTAAAACTCTACCGATGAATTAACATCTAGCCGTCTGGAAAATGTTACAAAGCCATTTCTTTGGGACTGCTGTCAACCACAGTGAGAGCCACTATCCACAAAAGGGAAAACATGGAACAGTGGTGAACTTTCCCAGGAGTGGCCGGCCAACCAAAATGACTCCAAGATCGCCTGGACGACTCATCCAAGAGGTCAAAAAAGACAACATCCAAAGAAGTTCAGGCCTCAATTGCCTCAGGTGAGGTCAGTGTTCATGACTCTACCATAAGAAAGAGACGGGACAAAAACAGTCCAACACCACAATCACTGCTGAACAAAAACATTAAGGCTCATATCAGTTCTGCCAGAAAACATCTTGATGGTCCCCAAGACCTTTGGGATATATTGTGTGGTCTGACGAGGCAAAAGTTGAACTTTTTGGAAGTTGTGTGTCCCATTACATCTGGTGTAAAAGTAACTCCGCATTAAGAAAAAAAAAGAACAACAGAAAAATATGGTGGAGGTAGTCTGGTGGTCTGAAGCTGTTTTATTGCTTCAGGACCTGGAAGACTTGCTGATGGACAATGAGCGGCCATCTGTTGGTGACCTCAAGCTGAAACCACCTTGGGTTGTGCAGCAGGACAATAATCCAAAACACAACGGCAAGTCCACCTCTGAATGGCTGAAGAAAAACAAAATGAAGACTTTTTATTGAGATGCTTTGGGATGACCTTTAAAAGGGCACTTCATGCTGGAAAAGCCTACAATGTGTTTGACTGACAACAATTCTGCAAAGATGAGTGGGCCAAAATTCCTCCACTGCGCTACAACTCCACTCTGCATCTCTAGGCCTGCTCCAGTAGCTTGTCACCTAAAAAGAAGAAATTCTGGTCTGCATAACAGGACCAGATGTTCAATAATCAAGCAATGTAGAGTATATTGCTATATCTGTATTGCTAAATAATGATGTTACGGTCTGTGTCGAGTCGTCAAAGTGTGTGTCGACTAATTAGCAAAAAATCAGGCGAAGTGTGGTTCAAAGCGCGGTTCAATGACGCTCGAACCTTCCTGAAGCACCATACCACACGACTGATTCAGGACGTGGTTTGGCGTGTAAACCGCGTGTCATTTGAAATATAAGGCATAGCGAAATGCAATAGTTCATCTGTGCCTTGTGACAGGATTTTTGCCAAAGCAAGAGAAATCCTCACAGAAACGTGGAACCCTCTTAGTCTTGGGTCATTAGGGAAAATCATTTTTTAAAAATAAAAACCAATTAGAAATATTGGGGTTTTAATTATCTTTATTTAATTACAACTAACAAAAGTATTGACGCTTCCTCTCACCATCACTATACCAATTCATGGATATCAATGGCATTTCCATGTGTTTCCGGAACTAGCAGCTCACACACGCACACACAATAGCAAAAATAGCCCTAATTGCGCTGTAAGAATAATGTAGTCTGAATTACATGCCGCAATGTTACCAGTTTAGCAATATAGCTAACACACATCATTTACAATTCAATACAATATTCGCTACGATTCAAAGCATGACTTCAGCATCGTTGCATTTTAGTGAAACAAGGCATATTTGAATCAAGCTAATCGTGTCTATAGAAACAAATGGAGGTCGCTAGGGTGGCTAACCGCATCCATTGAGGTGTACGGATACTGCTTAGCTAACGCTACAAACAATTCACCGCGTACTAATTCTGCGGTCTATCGCTACATGTAGTGCTTCTTCTTCCACACGGTTCGCGGTACGAGGCCCGTACAAGCTGAACATGAAACCATTTAACGCAGAAGTGTACGTCATATTGTGAAAAGAAGTTTGCGGTTGCCTAATTTTCCCGGCGCACGATTGGTCGCGCAACACCACGTGACCAAATGATGTCACAGAAGACTATCGCGAGATTGAATTGACAGCAGCAAACGAGTGTACGGAGAGAATGTTACCTGGTTACAAATGTATGACGGCGTATTAGGACCACATGGGAAAAATCGGAGATTTCGAGATTAGAAATCGTAAATTTACGAGAGATCAAGTCGATTTTGCCACCTTGTTGTTACATTGCAAGAAATACAGGAAAGAGCGAGAGAAAGGATTGCTAAAATAGCAAAGGAATGGAGCATTGAGGGTATTTTAGGGACAGTTTGGTGATTAGAGATACACACCGGGCGGTGATGGAGTGTTTGAAGGACACAGGGCTATATCATGTAATGTAGAGTTTCATTATTATTATATTTTATTTTATTTTTGTCATTATCTGTCAAATAAGTCACATGACCCCTGTTCCATACTCCGGTACAGTAGGTGGCGGTAAGCACCTTTGAAGTCCCGCCAGTAAACCAAAAGACGGAGAAGAAGGAAAAGGCGGAAGTCGACAACGTTTCAAGCTAACCCGGAGACAAAGGGCGAAGGCGACGAAGTGTAATCGAGTCAAAATGTTGAGAGAGTTGGTGAAGGAGCGACTAATGGCAGCGGCAGATGAAATATTGGCGCTGTTTGAAAGAACGATAGCTTCCTACGAGGAGGAACTTTCTCGAACGAGGGAGGAGAAGGAGCGACATCGACAGAAACTGGAAGCTGTTTACAAGACTCAAAATGTGCTTCACATTGAAGGTATTTTTTTCGCCGTTCTCCCTTTTAGTTATAATATTCACTTGTAAGCTTTCTGTGTGGTGAAAATGCCCAAAATTGTGTTTTATTGTGACCTAGGCTGAAATGGACGGCCATGTTGATTTAACAACTAACCAATAGAAAAACGACTGCCGGGTCATGTGATACACGTGTATTACGCATAACGCCCAACCTGTCTATTTTATTAATATCTTATGAGCCTTCACCTTCCGGGTGGAATATATAACCCAGGAATATCCAACGTGCTCATTTTTGGAACATTGTAGAACCAAGGTATTAAATAGAAATAGAGCAAAAAACATTTTTTTAACTACAAGCCAATGCGTCATGGACAATTACGGAACCCACCACCACAAATACAATGTGGTCTTGTAGGAAACTGCTTTCACATGCAATTCCTTTATTTCAAATTTACACTTTAACAATAAAAGTACTCTGATGTTTTGATTGCTCCAATCGATCCAAATCGATGCCTTCAAGCGCCGATCACCTGTGGCTCGTACTATTGTTCCTCCTTGAATTGGTTTGAAGTTGTGGTGGTGAGCAGCATGGGATCGAATGGGAAACCATGAAACAGTGCTGAATATTTTCAGGAGTGGCCTGACAACCAAAATTACCTCAAGTGCTCTGGTGCCCTCCAGTGGACACAGGCCGTCATTGCAGCTGAATGAATAGGCCATGGTGGCCAGCCTGCTTCTCAGCAAAGCAATACATGATGGGAAGAAGTTAGGATGGCTGGTTATTATTCTATACCTGTATTGGTACTTGTCTTGTCTTCATACAATACAATGTTTTGCGCAGCATTGTTTGTACATAAAAAAAAATTCAAAAAAAATTCCAAGATGTGGCGCTTGTTGTTTTTTTGGAAGACACTGGGGTTTGCACTCTCACTTGGAGCCCACCTACGTGCTCCCTGGAAGTCTAGCTAGGGCTCCACCAATGTACTCTCACATCCAAAGTCTCCTTTTAAAGAAGGTGTATCATCCTCTGTAAGTTTCCCCAGTGATATTTGTTTTCTTGAAAAAGTAACTCAATATAAAATCACCTTCATTTAGACAAAACTTTTTCATGTCACAAAGCCAATATATTCGTCACAGAAGTTTCCCATCCATAGACAATGTAATACCTGACATATTTGAGTGACTGAGTGCATGTGAAAAGTGTAGACGTCCAGGAGAAACATCACAAGTTCACGTGTGTTTGTGGTATTTGTGACCTGCAGAGGTACAGCAGATAATTGGTCTTCAAGAAGAACGTGCCCCTCATTCGCAAGGGTGGAGCTCCACATTGAAGCAGGAGGATCCCCGGCCTTTCCACATTAAAGAGGAAGAGGAGGAACGACAGCCCCCCCATGTTAAAGAGGAAGAGGAGGAACTCTGGACCACTCTGGAGGGAGAGTGTCTTCAAGGGTCAGAGGAGGGTGATCTCACCACATTGTCACTGATCAGTGTCTCTGTTAAAACTGAAGACTCACCACAACACATAACAGAAACTGATGGACACCACTGTGGAGGACCACAAGCAGACATGCTCTTAGCTCCGCTATCAGACAGTGAGCACACAATGTCACACTCTCCTGAGGATGAAGACAGGGACCACACCGAAGGAGCTTTAAGCAGCGATACAGACTGTGAATGTGATATGAGGACTCACACTGACAACAAACACTCTGAATACTCTAAAAAAAAAACTGATAAATGTTTCACCTGCTCAATTTGTGCAAAATCCTTTTCTAGTAAGAGCCTTTTGACTCGACACGTGAGAACACACACTGGAGAAAAACCTTTTAGATGCTCAGTATGTAGTCAAGGATTCTCCCAGAAGTCAAATATGGCAGCACACATGACAACACACACTGGAGAAAAACCTTTTAAATGCTCAGTTTGTAGTCAAGGTTTCTCCCAGAAATCACATTTGGTAGCACACATGACAACACACACTGGAGAAAAACCATTCAGTTGCACAATTTGTGACCAACGATTTTCCCGAAAGTCACATTTGGCCGTACACATGAGAACCCACACTGGAGAAAAACCTTTCAGATGCTCAGTTTGTGGTCAAGGATTTGCCCTTAAGTCAAATATGGCAGTACACATGACAACTCACACTGGAGAAAGACCTTTTAGTTGCTTAGTTTGTAGTCAAACATTCCCCCATAAGTCTAATATAGCAGCACACATGAGAACCCACACTGGAGAAAAACCCTTTAGTTGCACAATTTGTGAAGAACGATTCTCTCGAAAGTCAACTATGACAGTACACATGAGAACACACACTGCAGAAAAAGCATTTAATTGTTCGGTTTGCGGGAGCAAATTTGCTCAGAGGTGCAGTTTGATGCGACACATGAGAATCCACACTGGAGAAAAACTCTGTAGTTCAGTTTGTGGCAAAACATTTAGTAGAAATGCAATGGTGGTAAATCACATGAGAATGCACGGTGGAGAAAAAGCAGGTCAAGAAGGGTCGGAGTCAACCTCAGATATGAATTATATCGATGACTCCTTATTAAATAATTACGATTAGGGACGTCTGATAATATCGACCCACTGATATTATTGGGAAAAAAAGATGTTGGGATAAAAATGTCATATGAGTAAGGGATTTTTTGTATGTAGTTGTGGCTGGCCAGGCAGACTATTGGGGCCGATATTTGGAATTTTGACATGCATCGGCCTTTATTTAAAGGCATGGGCCGATATCAAGAAATAAATTCAAGGCTGCTGATAATATTGATGTGGAAATAGTGATTGCTGTAAGAAGTGTGTGCGTGTGTTTCAGGAGCGATTTATGTGAACAAAATGGTGGAACTTGTTAAATCCTGTGTGATCTCATTAAAGCCCTAAAGGCTGTTTGTGTTCTGTCAGGAGTTGTATTGCACTCATAGCAACTATTTACTCTTTATGTAGCTTTTGTCTTAATGAATCATTAATTATGTAGCAACATAGTTTTGAATGACAGGGCCCCTGCTATGCTATGCATGCTAAAATATAAAAGAAGATAATGAAATCAGCTTTGCGTTAAGCATGATCAGCATGTGGCCCCACCTTCTCTTTTCTTCATGACACATGTAAACCAGGAATTTGGTCACTCTTTACTTGACAGTGACTAACGTCTCCTTCGGATATTAAACTCGAAGGAATGCAAAGCGCTGTCTATACAAGGCGGTTGGCTCAATTGTGCTGCAATGTCATTTCAAACACTAAACATGTTCGAATGGCAATAAAAGGAGACCAAAAAACATTTTTCGACGCAGAATATTACAAGTTTATTCTCGTAAAATTGTGACTTTTTCCTCTTAATATTTTGACTTTCTACTTGTAAAATTACAGCATTTTTTTCATTTCTGCTGGGTTTTTTTTCCTTTTCCAAATATTACGCTTGTAAATTTTCTTCTCATAATTATGACTTTATTCCTGTAATATTTTGACTTTATTTTTATTCTTCATCTTTTCAGCATCCAAATTTTACGAAAATGACCACTATTCATTGTCTCACAAAACATTACCATTTTAAAGAACCATTTTTTTCTATCACATTTAAACTAAAAAATTGACATTTTTTCCTTATAATACTGTGACGTTATTATGACCAGGCATACGATGACCACACTGACGGCGGTGCTGACAAAAGACAGAGCGAGAGACACCTCGTGCCAAAGCCCCTTCTTTTGGAGAGCATAAAACACAACATACCATCTTTCAGCTTGGACTTCAAGAACATGTGTGACTCGGATATTAAAATGTTTGAATTGGCTGCTGCGCCCAAACAACTCTACCCAAGAAAGTCTCCTTGACAGGACGGTTTTGTCTTCAGACTTATATAAACACTTTTGGGAAGATATCAAAGACCTCTTGGTGCATGTAGACGTTTTGATGTTAAAAGAGGGATCTGTCAAGGGTGCCCAGCTTCACCATTGTTGTTCATTATGGTCGCGGAAATTCTAAGCATTATGACCAACAATTGTGACAATGTTAAAAAATTTGAGATATTAGGGAACCCGCTAGCTGTACGTCAACTTGCGGATGACACCACACTTTTTCTAAATACCAGTTGCTCTACTAGTAAGTGTGAGTTAATGGCAACTCATGACCACCCCCAAATAGCACTATATGGAATACCTGTAAAAGACCAAGCCAAATATTTATGAATTATTATCTCAAAGAATCCGTAAGTCCAAGTGAAAGATAATTCTAATATTTTGAAAAAAAGTGAAAGTCTTCTAAATGCATGGTTACGGAGAGAGCTTTCCATATTTGGTAGATTATTGCTCTCTAAAATGGAGGCTCTCTCAAGGACTACAGTATTTATCCTGCTTTCTCCCTTTACGTGCCACAGAATGTTATCAGATAAATTGATCAAAACAACTTCAACTTTATCTGGAAAAATAAACATCACTCTATAAGGGAAAATGACATTGCCAAATCTTTAGAGGAAGGTGGTCTTAATGCTTTTGATTTTGATCCTATGAATGACTCTTTAAAACTAAGGTGTTTAAAAAACTGTCTCTAATCTTAATTTGTGGTTTAATCTCTCAAATATTTTCGGAGGTAGGCGGTATCCAATTTCTTCTCAAATGTGATTTTCAATTGTCTAAATTACCCATAAAACTGTCCGATTTTCATGAACAAGTCATATATTACTGGAAATTGATATATAAACATAACTTTACACCACACTCCATTATAGAACAATAGATATATCCTCATAAGAAAAAAAATCATTCTACTTTAAAGACTGAGATGATCAAGGGGTATGGTCAGTATTACACTCAATGGACAAAAGAGGAAATGTACTTAACTAGGAAGGAGGTGGACCGGTTGGTGTCGTGGTGCAGCTGCAACAACCTGGAGCTCGATGCTCAGAAGACAGTGGAGATGATTGTGGACTTCAGGAAAGTCAAAGCCCCCCTGCCCCCCTCGTCTTGACAGACTCCCCCATCACAACTGTGGACTCCTTATGCTTCAGGGGCACTAACATCACCCACGACCTCAAGTGGGAGCAGACCATCAGCTCCATTATCAAGAAGGTTCAGCAGCGAATGTACTTCCTGAGGCAGCTGAGGAAAGCCAAGCTGCCTGTCCAGACGATGGTGCAATTCTACACGGCCATTATTGAGTCCATCCTCACCTCCTCCATCACAGTGTGGTTCGCCGGGGCCACTACCAGGGACAAACACAGACTGCAGCGCATCGTGCGCTCCGCTGAGAAAGTGATCGGCTGCAGCCTTCCATCTCTCCAGGACCTGTACGTCTCCAGAACTCGGGGGCGAGCAGGCCGGATACTTGCTGACCCTTCCCACCCTGGACATGGATTATTTGAGCCACTCCCCTCTGGCAGAAGGTTACGGTCCATTCGGACCAGAACCTCTCGCCACAAGAACAGTTTCTTTCCTGCTGCTGTTGAACTCATGAACACTTTATAACATTTGCACTATGGTCGTTTAATACCTGCACTAAAAACACCCTAATGCCTTTACTTATCAGTGATTTCAATTTCAATTTTCTACTCAGGGTTCTGTTTATTTAATGCTCTATGTTTACTTAGAATTCTACGTTGCACTGAGTCGCCAAAGAAAGTTTCTAGTTTGTGAATTGTTCACTTACAACGGCAATAAAGTTTTTAACTTTACTATAACTTCACAAGTCAAAATGTTAGAAGTATTAGATGTCAATATATTCAATTTTCTATTCCCCCTTAAGCTAAGGAAGTGCATTTTAAAACTATCAATATCTATTCTTGTAAAGAATACTTGCATTCCAAATGTAATATCAAGGACAATGAAGGCAAAATTCTTTACACACAAATGTATGTTAGGTGATGTCAAGCCTGCTTTAATGCTTTTTTAGATAAATAAATACAATGTTCAGAAAGTTCCATTTTAGACAGTGTTAGGGGTTTCCCATTTGCTCAAAGTCCTCTACCGTTTTGAGTTTCACAGCAGTCTTTTTTCAGTGATGAAAAGAGGAGGCACCGTTCTTTATGGAAGGCAGCATAGTTTGGTGCAGACATTAGAATCTAATTTTGTGTATAAAAATAGAATAGAATAAATTAAAAAATCGTGCAGGTTTTACAATGAAACCATAACTAACATTTTACAATATAAAGACTGGGGTATGAATATGTTTAGATAAGCGATCATGTAAAGCATCCTAAAAGGCATTAGTGTACATATATTCGTAGAATATACGCTCTGAAGTTACATAACTAGCAGTTATTATATTCAATCCAAAAATGTTACACAGACAATTAACGGAAGAGAATATTCCATTGAGAATCTTAAAATCAATCGCTTGGCTTTTGGGTAATTTGTAGAAATTTGATCTGAGGTGTTCAGTTTGTTTCCTATGAAGCTAGAAAATTTTGAATTGAATTTCGGGCAGATGACAAAGGGTATGTCAAAGAGCAAAGTTGGTTAGTTCATAGTCACCAAAAGTGATTTGTATATACAGTAAATTATATGCCATAGAAACAACAGCTTGAGATATTGCATACATTTTTACATTTGGAGTTAAAAAAATTTCCTGTATGATGCAGCAATTATAGACCACATGCCTTTTTCTAGCCAGTTTTGTATGAATAAAGATTTGCAATTATTCCATTAATACAATCAAAGTCTATAGTCTTGAGGCCGCCTTTGTTTTATTCTTGAACCATTTACCTTTTTTAATGTGTTTTTTTCCAGATTTATGGCCTTTATTGCATTTGTAGATATAATCCTGGGGAAAGCAGCGTAAAGCAAAGAAAACGAGTGACAAGTCAAACCTTGGAAAAACCGATTCAAAATGAGAACGGAAAAACTCTGACTGATGACCAAGAAACACACCAACGTTTCCCTGTAGTGACTTCTATAACTTCAGCGTCTCCAGCAACCCATCTGCTTTTTAAAACCAAATCTTTTACTTATCATGACGAAGAATACCCTATACTGAGGGCAGAAGTAGAGATGGCAGTCAAGGAACTGAAGAGTGGGAAGGCATCCGGAATGGTCGAACTCCTGAAGACCAGAGGTACGGGCACCATCAAAATGCTTCACTAGATATGCAGCATTATTTGGAAAACAGGCAAATAGAGAATAGTTCCAATGCAAAAATGTGGTCAAGAAAAGCCCTGCTGTCCTCAACATTGATGAAAATGAAGGAGATCTGGAAAAACAAATCAATGACCATTCAACACAAACTCGAAATCGTAAAAGCACTGCGGTGTTTTTACATACGGGTTATTTTTACATGACCTTGTGAAACCTGGACCCTAAACAAGGAACACCAGCGGACGATTGTGGCTTTTAAAAATAGGATTTACCGAAACCTTACGGCCATCACATACAAAGACAGAATTAGAGACGAGGACATCAGACATTTTCAAACGCATCACACAGGAGACTGTGACGATCTTTTCATCAGCATAAAGAAACAAAAACCCAAAACACCAAATGGTATGGATGGACTTATGAAAACCATACTGCACCAGCAGGTGTGCGCTCCAGCACCCCTCTGATGCACTTCAAGAAGGCTGGGCACTCTGAACTGCAGTTTAGGACAGTCAAGTCCTTTTCCCCGATGCCTCTCCCCTGCAGCAAGTCCAGAGTAGAAGTCCAGCCTCTCTCAAGCATTTTGGTTCCATAAATAATGTGTGGTCCAATAAGGTATTGTCAGCAGGTCAAGTAGAATTCAATACTTTTTATTCCTTAGAAAAAATCTTCAGGTGGTACATTACGTATTATACCATTTAGATTTTAAAGTACAGTGTGTCCATAATGTATTTTTATATACAAAAGCAAATGAATTAATTATTATAATCATTATTACATAATGAGTAGTCACCGATCTTATTAATATCTGAGGTTGACTCCAACCCTTCTTGACGTGCATTTTCTCCACTGTGCATTCTCATGTGATATACCACCACTGACTTTTCACTAAATCTTTCACCACAAACTGAACAGCCAAAGCGTTTTTCTCCAGTGTGTGTTCTCATGTGTGCTGCCATATTTGACTTCAGGGAGAATCCTTGACTACAAACTGAACATCTAAAAGGTTTTTCTCCAGTGTGAGTTCTCATATGTGCTGCCATATTTGACTTTAGGGAGAATTCTTTACTACAAACTGAGCATTTAAAAGGTTTTTCTCCAGTGTGGGTTCTTATGTGTGCTGCTACGTTTGACTTCTTAGAAAATCCTTGACCACAAACTGAGCACATGAAAGGTTTTTCTCCAGTGTGCGTTCTCATGTGTGTTGTCATAGTTGTCCTTTGAGAAAATCCTTGGCTACAGACTGAGCATCTAAAAGGTTTTTCTCCAGTGTGGATTCTCATGTGCTGCATTAAATTTGACCTATTAGCAAATTTACTCTCACAAACTGAACAATTAACAGGTTTTTCTCCAGTGTGTGTTGTCATGTGTACTGTCATATTTGATTTGTGTGAGAATCCTTGACTACAAACTGAGCATCTAAAAGGTTTTTCTCCAGTGTGGGTTCTCATGTGTCGAGTCAAAAGGCTCGTACAAGAAAAGGATTTATCACAAATTGAGCAGGTGAATAGTTTTTTACCCGTCTTCTTTTTGGAGCATTCAAAGTGTCTGTTGTTAGTGCGGGTCATCATATCACCTTCACAGTCTGTATCGCTGCTCAAAGCTTCTTGGGTGTGGTCCCTGTCTTCATCCTCAGGAGAGTGTGGCGTTGTGTTCTCACTATCTGATAGCGGAGTTAATAGCTTGTCTGCTTGTGATCCTCCACAGTGGTCTCCATCAGCTTCTGTCGTGTGCTCTGGTGAGCTGCTGCTGATGCTTGGAGGCTCCGCCCATCTGTTCTCCACACTCAGACTGTGATGAAGCTGTGAGGGCTCAGGTGGTTTGTTTTCATGGTCTTCGATCTTCATAGAGACATTAGTCAGTGACAACTTGATGAGATCCGCCTCCTCCGACCCTAGAAGACACTCTCTCTCCTGAGTCGTCCAGAGTTCCTCCTCTTTAACTTGGAGGGGCTGGGGAGCCTCCTGCTTCAAAGTGGAAATCCATCGTTGCAGCTGAAGGACACGTTCTTCTTGAAGACCAATCAGCTGCTGTACGTCTGCAGGACACAAACACACTTGAACTTGTGATGTTTCTTCTGGATGTCTGCAGTTTTCGCGTGTACTCAGTCACTCAGACATGTCAAGTATTACATCATCCAAGGATGGGAAATTTCTGTCACAACTAGGGCTGATGCAGCGAATCGGCAGCCGATCCCGACTCTAAAGATCAGATCGGGACTTCCCTACTGCAAAGGCGGGCGTATGTCAGGCAGAGCACTGTAGGTGACTCGTTAGCTGAGAAACGCAGTCCAAAGTCAACAAACCTGATGTAATATGCCATTAAAAAGTGTATATTTTACACCGTTTTGTAAAACTATGCATAGGCATTTTTAAAGGGTCATTGACACTTATGTTCTATTGTTCATGTTTTGAAAGCCAACAATACATTTGCAAAAATTACTAAACCATGGTACAAACATTATGATAATCTCAACATAGCTACCAAATATCCACTGCAAGCAGGAATTGTGTGATCAGATAGTCACAGCCTTTGCTGTGGGCGAGTCCTTCTATGGTATTGCCTTTGCTTTTTGTCACTACCTGCTGGCATCCGGTAAATGCAATGAGAATAAGCTAATGAAAAAGACAAAACAGGAAAATCAACAACAAAATGGGAAAATAATATCACTACATTTGTAAATTTGTGTACATTGATTCTCTGTGTGTTTTGGCACTCCTGTGACTCCATAACCTTTGACGAGCTAACAATCATGGTGGCTCTTTGTTTATCTTGCATAGCACGGATCGGCTAATTTATCCCTTTTCAGGGTTTGAGATCCGCCAAAAAGACGCCGTTGGACGCTAGGAAATCGCTCACCGTTATCTGCGGCTTGGGGCTTTTCCTCCGTCGGTGATCTACTGGGAGTTGGTGGCACCGATTCTCTCGGACTGGACGTCGCCATCTTAGCATAGCAGTGCTTCATCTTCTATCACGTGTTCAAACTTCACCGCAGATATGACTCGGAGGTACTAGCTCAACTTCTGTGTTTACAAGAAAACGAATTTTGGAGTTATTCGTTGCTCTCTTTGCTGCCTCTCCGTTTAACCGTTTTGTCGTAAAATTGAAACTTCTGACAGCAGCTCGGGAAAGCAGCAGCCGCTCAGCTTGTCTTGTCTTCTTCTGTGGTGTATTGGCGTGCGGAGATTTTAAAGCGTTTTAAATCATCTTACCCTCCACATAATGCCCATTATCGTCTCCGACAAGAATTCTAAACGATGTTCAGGTACTTGCTGCTCATATTTCACCTGTTAGCACACTATTAGCACACCGTTCTCCTTCGGTGGTTTGGTCTCAGTTCCTCAGCCCCGGTAATGCCGTATCAGTGCCACCCGCTGACCATACGCTGAACAAATAATTACTTTCACATAAAGTATTATTGGCTATACACAAAATACGTAAATTGGGGGACAACTGTTTTACAGTATAGTACACGCACATTGTTTGTAATAAATAGGATTTGCGGGTCACCTTGCGCACGCTTTAATACCGCTGCAAGATGGCGGCGGTGTGACGCGATGGTCGCTTTAGCTGCCGTAAAGTGGCCATCAAAGACGAAAAAGGCGGAAGTCCGCAGGAGGCCGAGGTCAAGGCGCCTGGTGGGACGGGGTTTCATCGCGAAAGTACGACTTTTGAAAATGCTGCGTATCCAAAACGTTGTAAGGCATAGATTGATGGTGGTTGCCGATGAAATATTCGACCTGTTTGAAAAAACGATGGCGTCCTACGAGGAAGAACGTTGTCGATTAAGAGAGGAGAACGAGCGACAACGACAACAACTGGAAGCTGTTAGCAAGACAAGTACGTTTACTGAGCATTACATTTATTACAGTACACGGTGGTTGACTACAATCTCCTACATCAGGGCTAGGGAACCGATGTGGCTCTTTTAATGACCTCATCTGGCTCCTAGACGTTTCTTAACACATAAGCAGTTAATTATTTTAATGTGTTTTTTTCTTAAACTTCTTCGAATACATATGTGTCCGCGGCACATTCTAAAAATACAATTTAACAAGAAAACTAAATACAAAAAACCTAGCAGAACGGGAAAGATCTGAATTGCATGAATACGAAAGAAACCTTTTTTTAGTCTTGTGAAATTACTAATTTGGTTTATTAACGCTTTTCCTAATCTTTTGACTTTATTCTTGTAATATGACTTCTGATTTGTTCCATTTTTGTTAAATTGTATTTTTAGAATGTGGTCCCAGGACCGCACTTTTAACACCCCTGTTGTAAAGCAACACATCTAGGTATGCTAAGAAAATATGTTTAATTCGAGAAAAAAACTAAACAAAAAATAAGTAATTGACACTTAATGATGGGCCGATGTCCACAACAACAATGAAGTGTAACATTAAAAATTGTGAAAAGAAAAAATCACAATAAGATTCCAAATTATACAACCAAGTTGTTTCGGATTGACTACATCATATTTGACATGTTTGTGTTTGCTTGCGTCCTGCAGGTGTCCAGCAGCTGAGTGGTCTCCAAGAAAAACGTCCCTGTCCGCCGCAGGAGGATCCTCTGCCCCCCTGCGTTAAAGTGGAAGAGGATCCCCAACTCCCTCACGTTAAAGAGGAAGAGGAGGAACTCTGGATCACTCAGGAGGTAGAGTGTCTTCTAGGCCTGGATGGGGCTGATCCCACTACAGTGCCGCTGACCGTCTCTGTGAAGACCGATGACCATGAAGACAAACCACCCGAGTCCTCACAGCTTCATCAAGGACCAGGTCAGGAGAATACAGGGGCGGAGCCTCCAAGCAGCAGCAGCTCACCACAGCACATCCCAACAGAAGCTGATGGAGACCACAGTGGAGGATCACAAGCAGAAAAACTCTTAGCTCCACTATCAGACACTGACGAGGATGAAGACGGGGACGGCCAAGAATCCGCGAGCAGCTACACAGACTGTGAAGGTGATATGAGGACTCACACCGGCAACAGGCGCTCTGAATGCTCTAAAAAGAAGACGGGAAAAAAAGGTCTGATCTGCTCGGTTTGTGATAAAAGCTTTTCTAAAAAGCGTTATTTGACTCGACACATCAGGACACACACAGGAGAAAAAACCTTTGGTTGTTCAGTTTGTGGTCAAAGGTTCTCGCAACAGACACACGCGCTCTCACACATGAGAACACACACTGGAGAAAAACCTTTTAGTTGCTCGGTTTGCGGCGATAAATTTGTGCAGAGCTCCACTTTGACCAGACACATGAGAACGCACACTGGAGAAAAACCTTTTAGGTGCTCTGTGTGCGGCGACACATTTGCTCAGAGGAACAGTTTGAACAGACACATAAGGACGCACACTGGAGAAAAACCCTTTTGTTGCTCATTTTGCGGCAAAAGCTTTTCTTGTAAGAATAATATGAACGTGCACGTGAGAACACACACGGTGGAAAAACCGTTTAGCTGTTCATTTTGTGGGGAAAGATTCTCTCAAAAGTCAAATATGGTGAAACACGTGCGAACGCACACGGGTGAAAAGCCTTTAGGTTGCCCAGTATGCAGCGAGCGGTTCTCTCAAAAGTCAAACATGGCGAAACACATGCGAACGCACACTGGAGAAAAACCTTTCCGTTGTTCAGTCTGCGGTGAAAGATTCTCACAAAAGTCAAACATGGTAAAACACACGAGAACACACACGGAAGAAAAAACATATTCTTGTTCTTTTTGTGCCAAGTCGTTTACTCGGCACGACACTTTGGTGTCACACATGCGTAATCACACGGGGTAATGCGATCTAAGTCCATCTTCGTCTTGAGCAACGGTCACATTGACGTGAGTCCTCAAATAGCTGTCCTGGGCTACACCTGTCAGTAAACAGTAGCTCGTAACCCACATTTTAGCTCGCAGTTCAAAGCAAAAAATCAACCGATAGACGGCTTGCATCTAAAAAAAACACTTGCTATGCCGAGGTACCGCTGACTCAAATCACAGCGACGGTAAATACAAATAACTTTGCTTTTGTTGCGAGAGCCATCTGCCAGAGCTTCAAAGCTAAATTTACCAATCAAAATACTCTTTTCTTTTTCTGTTTTTCCTCCATATTTGTTCCCGCTGGTGGCTCCACGGTCAACGCTGCATTTCCTCAAACAGGAAGTGCGCACGTTTTTGTTAACGGAAAAAAAAGTGCCGTTAAAGGAAACTTCCGTTATGATTTTGCTGCGATGTGATGAGCTATGCCTGTACCTAGCCTATTATTATCTTTTTGAGTTGTTCAGTTTGTGGGAAAAGATTTGCTCATAAAAGTACACAGACAGGGAAAAAAAACTTTTATTTCCACAGTGTGTGGCGAAGGAGCTTTTCAAATTATTTTGCAAGTAGGTTTTGATTAGACACCAAAGAATGTTCAGGAGGTAAAACTTTAGTGTGCCGCTGAAAACTTTTAGGCTATTATTATTGTCAATAATATTGCCATTATGACTGTACTATCATGAAAATGTGTTTACGTTGTGGCATTTTTCTAAATTTTAGCCTAATAAACTGAAATTAACCTGAAAACACCAAAGGTTTGTCTTTTCCTGATGTTGGCTACTTTGCATATTATTGGACTAATTGTTTACGCTCCACATGTACGCACATGGCACAACCTTTCGTAATTTTGGGAAGCCATTTTACTTCCATTTTAAACGGTGTGCCATTTGTGTGGAACGTGCATTGTGGAAAAGGTTAAGCTCCCTTTCGAGTTGAGAGGACAAGGTGAGTAGCTGTGACAAGGCGTGGAAAGGGCAGTGCATGTGAACAATGAAGGAAGAAACAAATGAACAGGAAAGGTGTGAGTGTCGAAATGGAGAGTGAATATGAGTATTTAGGAAATTTGGAAAAAAAGTGGAATCAGTCATAAAAGAACACGCGATTGCAATGCATTGATTAGCACGGTAGCGTTAGCATGCAAAACCTACCATGACTGCAATTAGCTGGCGACCGGTCCAGGGTCTCCCCGCCTCTGGCCCGAAGTCAGCTGGGATAGGGTCCAACATACCCCGCGACCCTTGTGAGGATAAGCGGCATAGAAAATGGATGGATGGAACCTACCATGATAACGCTGAGTGTATGTCAATGTTGATACCAATGAAAATGGTTAAAAAAATGTTACTATGCCAATGTTAGCATACTAACAATTAACATGACAGCAAAAGGTGTTTCTTTGAGTTCCTCTCGTAAAAACAGCTAAAATGCTAATATTTTATGTATATTTTAGTATATAATATATATACATTAAATTATGTAATATAATGTCAATATTATGTAATACGCCTAGCATGGCTGCGCCAAGTGTTCATAATCACAAATGGCAGAAAACGCTACTATTATTGTTAACATTGTTATTATTCACCGAAAACGAAAAGTTCGCAGAGGACCAACGCCAGGTTCGCCTCTTGATCGCGCCTATTAACGATGCGATAGACTATTTCAGGTGGTCAAACGTACTTATTCGGGGAATTAGCGCCGTTTCATCCAATGCATGTTTACGTTCTGATGTCCAATAAGAGAAGAGAACGGTGACACGTGTGTCGTGTGAGGCGTTTGGAATTGCTCAGAATTTCCCTCGCCTGAAAAAGAACTCAGACCACGAGGGAAACGCACCGTGTTTGCGTACACAGCAACTGATTCGGACCACAGCAATCTCACTCGACGTGAGAAAAAGCTGCCTTATTCGGCATTCTTCGTACCGCCGCAGGGTGGCAGCATTGCAACGTCACGGATTCTTTCCTCTGCACAAAACATCAATCGACGAAGTAAAGGCGGAAGTTAGAAGGACGACCCTGAGAAGACAAAGCACTTGGTTCACGGAATCTCGAAAAACAACATCAAATATGTTGTTTAACAAAGAGTTAATCAGGGAACGATTGATGCAAGCAGCCGATGAAATATTCGGGCTCTTTGAAAGAACGATAGGGACTTACGAGGAGGAACTTTCTCGAATGAAAGACGAGAACAAGCGGCAAAGACAGCAACTGGAAGCTGGTAGCAATGCCGACATTGCGATACACCATAAAGGTATGTTTTTAAACATAGTTTGTGTCGTCAGTGATCTCCGAACACTATTTGTTTTTATTTCATAAAAAACAGGCTGTCGAGACTCCTGGAGTTCAGGTGTTCTAATGCTAATGCTAATGCTCTACTGAGGTTGCCGTGGAGCCCACCCATTGGCCAACCGACTTGGGTTGCATTCCAATAGCAGTTCGACTTGCATTCGCAGAACTGAGGGAAGGAAATAGGACAGGCTTGGTCTTCGGATTTGACCCAAAATGGACGCTAACAGAATCACATTTTCCCATACAAAATCATGTAAATTCATTTAAACCGTCCCAGAAAGCCGAAAGTGTTAACACAAAACGCGTTTTTATAGTTTTACAGTTTCACATGAGTATAAATACATATGTTGCTTGGGATGAACAGGGGTGTTCAAAGTGCAGTCTGCGGGCCAATTGCGGCCTGCGACTGCTTTTTTATTGGTCTTTGCCACATTCTAAAATTGTAACTTTAAAAAAAATACAGCAAAAATGGTAGAGACTAAAATAAAAAAACATTTTTTTTTTAAAGTGGTTATAGTTTGACAAACATACTAAACAATAAATAAAGCTGTCATTTTTGGAAAATTTTGTTGTGGAATAGGTTATACGATCACGAGACTAAAGTAAAAATATTACGAGAATAAAGGCATAATAACGTGAAGAGAATTTACAAAAAATATAACTATAAAAAAAACAATAACAGACAGGAAAGGCTTAAATTTTTTGAGTTGAAAGTCAAAACATTAAGAGAAAAAAGTTGCAATTCTACAAGAATAACCTTGTAATATTATAAGCAAAAATATGTAATTTTAGAAGTATAGAGTTGAAAAAATTTAAATATTTTTTAAGTCATAAGATTATGAGAAACAAAGAAAACAAAATAAAGTTGTCATTTTTAGATTTTGGGAGCAAAGTTAAAATATTGTGGAAATAAAGTAATCTTTTTACGATTTTTGCTGACATGTAGTAAAGTAAAAAATACAAAATAATATAAAATAATATTGTAAACATTCAACTCGGCCTCATTTCTGGAAATGGCGTCATCGGGGTGACACCTCTGTGGTGAACTGCGAGAAGCAGGGAGTACTTTCAATGTTATTTCCCAACTGATATTATAAGTTGTCAATAGTATTTCAAATGGGGGAACCCACAACATTTCTGACAGAAAATAACTGAGAACCACTGCAATCATGGAAACAAAATTAATCCGTTCAAGAGTCAGACACTTCCATCATTAAACGTATTATTATTTATGTGGCAGGCATCATTAACTTCATTTGTCCGAGAACCAGAATTTTTCTCAGCAGACATCGTAGGAGCCAGATCCTATCATCAAATAAAATCTAATGTTCTATCCCACACAGTGTAGAATTATTTGATACAATAATTTGTTGGATTTTTTTTTTTTTTTAGCCTTTTGTCAGTGTGACAAACGGGTCCAGTTCTGTAGATCCAGAACTGCTCCACCCATCAATAATCAGGGGTTTCATTTGTAAAGACTGTCGCTTAAAACACGGCCTACATGTGCTTGTCGACAGTCAATAAAACAGTCTTACCTCGTGTTAAACAGATGAATCCTTCAGCATGATCATCAATATTGCTCACTATGGCAGACATACTGTACAGCGTACAGCGTTTTTTGGACTATACTGCATATTACACGTCTGAGCTAAAGTGTGTTTGTGTCTTGCAGACGTCCAGCAGCTGACCAGTCGCCAAGAAGAACGTCCTCCTCAACCAAAGTGGGGGAGCTCCACTTTGGAGCAGGATGATCCCCACGTGAAAGAGGAAGAGGATCTGCAGTCCCCCAACGTTAAAGAGGAAGAGAGGGAACTCTGGACCACACTGGAGGAAGCCGACCTGACAGTCGTTTCTGTGAAGACTGAAGACAACGAAGCGGACAACCTCTTAGCGCCGCTATCAGATAGCGACGACACGTCACGCTGCCCCGAGGCTGAAGGCGGGCACCTCGCCCGAGAACCATTGAGCCGCGATACAGACTGTGGAGGTACACAAACTGACAATATACACCCTGCTAAGAAGACCGGTAAAGAACGGTTTTCTTGCACAGTTTGTGATAAAAGCTTTTCTTATAACTGTGATTTTAATCGCCACATGCGGACGCACACCGGAGAGAAACCTTTTGTTTGCTCAGTTTGTGGTCATAAATTTGCAGAAAACTACGTTTTGACGGAACACATGAGAACGCACACAGGAGAAAAACCTTTCAGTTGTTCATTTTGTGATAAGACATTCTCTCAAAAGTCCAACATGGTGTCGCACGTAAGAACTCACACAGGAGAAAAGCCTTTCAGTTGCGTGATTTGCGGTAAAATATTTTCTCAAAGCTGCAATTTGACCTTACACACGAGAACACACACCAGGGAAAAACCTTTTAATTGCTCAGTTTGCGGTAAAAACTTCACTCACAAAGTAAATATGCTGTCACACATGAGGACACACACGGGAGAAAAACCTTTTAGTTGCTCAGTGTGTGACAAAAGATTCACTCACAAGGTGAACATGCTGTCACACATGGGAACGCATGCAGCGGAAAAACCGTTTAGTTGTTCCATTTGTGGTAAAAAATACATTTACAAGGTAAGTATGGTGTCTCACATGAGGACACACACAGGAGAAAAACCTTTTAGATGTTCAATTTGCGGTGAAAGTTTTTCCCACCAGTGGCATTTGACTCGACACACGCAGGGACACACGGGGGAAAAATCCTTTAGTTGCTTAGTCTGTGGTAAAAAATTTGCTCGAAAGGACATTTTGATTAAACACAGAAGAACGCACACGGGCGAAAAACCCTTCAGCTGCTCCGTTTGCTGTGACAGCTTTTCCAATAAGAGCAATTTGAACGTGCACATGCGGACGCACACCGGGGAAAAACCTTACAGTTGCTCGCTTTGCACAAAAACATTTAACCAGAAGGCACACATGCTGTCTCACGTGAGGACGCATACAGGAGAAAAACCTTTTATTTGCTCGCTTTGCGGGGACAGCTTTTCTTGTAAGAGGAACTTCACTCGACACATGAGGGGACACACAGGTGAAAAACTGAGCTGCTCGGTTTGTGGTAAGAGTTATTCTTACGAGAAAAGTTTGGCAGCACACTTGCTGACACACGACAGGGAATAAAGCTTTGAAGTCCCTCGAGAGAAGCCACCGAGAACGTGAGGATGTGCTGTGTGTATAATACCGGTTGATGGTCACCCCTGACAAAGTCCATCATTTTTATGAATAGGTTAATGGTTATGTTGATCAATTATTTATTTTTGATATATCACACAACTAATGGTCACAGTAGTTTGCATCAAAATACAATTGGACAGGTGCAGAAATTTGGGCACCCTTGTCATTTTATTGATTAAAACGTTTATCTACCTAGCACTGGATAATTTGGAGCACAAAATGTGGTTTGTGAGCTCATTGTGCCCTGAATTTCATAGACAGAAGCGTCCGCTTATTTCATCACCGATTTTTAAGGTGGTCAGTTTCAAGTTGGTGAAGACGGGCAAGATGGGGTCCTCAAAACAACTGTCATATGACCCGGAAAGATTGCTCAACAACCCAGGTTTACGCGAAGGTTAGCGAAACTATCTCAGAGATTTCAGCTGTGAGGAACAGAATGAGGAAAAAACACAATCATTTTCCGTTTCCTCCTCCAATAATGTTATTATTGTTGAGAACCGAAGTGGTCGGCCAGGACAAATATCAGAGAGGCAAAGGCGAAGGATGGTGAGAAGTACCAGAGACAACCCATGGATCCAAGGAACAACATCAACTTGTCGTCTCTTGTTAAAGCGATAAACCACTCGATTTAGTATGCTTCCCGACTAGATGCCCGAGCCACCTTATCCGGCAGCGGTTGTACTCCGGGTTTCTGCACCCGGATGTCAATACTTTATATACTTTGATACTGCCACTTTATAGAGAAAACTCATTTGTTTTGCCCACAATCTTGTTCTTTTGGTCACCACCCAAAGCTCATGACCATACGTCAGGGTGGGAACATAAATTGACCGGTTAATTGAGAGCTTTGCCTTTCAGCTCAGCTCCCTCTTCACCACGGCAGGCCAATGCAGAGACCGCATTACTGCATAATAAAAAAAAATAAACATGTTTTCTTAAGTGTACTTTACCTTGAAGAGCAGACGGAGATGTTGGCGGAGGAGAAGGTCGGAGTGAGATTTGGTATCCTTACTAATGTACGATTCACTGAATAATTCTCTCCATCCATCCTTTTTCTACACTGCTTATCCTCATTAGGGTCATAAACAAAACAATGTACGGCGCCATTGTTGTTTCCTTGTTTGCAGTTTAAGCGCGTGCGCGTCTGTAAAGGGGTGGAGCTATGACACAAGCGTTTTCATAGAAGCTGGGGGGAGGCTGCGACTGTGGAGCTATGGAGACGCTAACGGCATCTTCAAATCTTTCCACTGTGGGACCCGGTTTCAAAAGTGCTCATTTACAAACCCTGAAAACGCCGGCTTTGAATGAATGGAGCACAGGTTTGATAAAGTAATTGTGCGTTTAGGCCTTGGATCGTCTTTGTGTGGATGGGTCTTTAATAGATGTTTGTACGCTCGTAAGTCTGATCAAAGCTCGTATTTCAAAGCAAAATTGTGTCCGCGTAACGGCTCGTATGTCGGAAAACTCCTAAGTTAATGTGCTTGTAAGTCAAGGTACCACTGTAGACCCTAGTTACCCCGTGGGTGCAAGATCACATTTTTTTCTGTTTCAAGAATGCGCCTGACTGTCTCATTTAAAGGGTTAAATATCTCCCATATGAGGACAAGACCTCTAAGTCGGAGCCGAGGGGGACTCACCCAGGTTTGGTTTTCACACGACCCTATTCCACCCAGATAGATATTGTACCCAACACTAAATCCTTTACTTCTTCCCCTCAACTTTGGTTTGTTGCTCTTGGTAAGGACCTGATATTATTTACTCAACTGTTAGCAAGCAGAGGGGTGTTTTTTTTTTAGTGTCACAGGAATAGCCTGAAAGAAAATCTCTTAAATACGGTTCACTCTTTGATATCACACAATACTCGAAGTCGAGAAAGGCGATGGAAGAAAGAAAGGGGGGATTGGGTAGGAGTACTAGGAATCAGCCAGTATTTACAAACAAAAGTGCATGACACGGGTGTGGGGGGTGCTTCACGTGAAATTTTACACTGAACATTTTCTTTTCTTAGTGTCACAAAGAATGTTTATTTTGTTGTAAAAATAAATTACTCATAAATGTAATGCATCATTCACTCTCTAATGAATCCATTACTCAATAATAAATGCATTAGGTTTGAGTCAAGTAGCATAAAAATCGATTGTAATGTAGTGATGACATGACCACAGCTGCCCATGGGAGTGCTAACATTATTTATTTATTTATTTATTTATTTCCTTCTCATTGTCAAATAACCTATTCTGATGTTTGTGTTGCTTTTGTTTTGTTGACATGATATATCTAATGTAAATGTATATCACATATGATGTTTGCGCTACACACATTTTGTGTAATAAAGTCGATTTTGACGCGCACCTCTTCAATATGCCGCAAGGTGGCAGCAGCGTGACGTCAGCGGTGCCTTGGCTGCCCTTAAAACCTCACGCGAAGAAGTGGGCTGGGTGGAAAAGGCGGAAGTTAGCAAGGGAAGACAACGGACTACCTTTCCGTAGTGGAGTCAAGCGAAAAACAAAACAAAACACTAAAAAGAATGTTGAGAGAGTTGGTGAAGGAGCGACTAATGGCGGCGGCTGATGAAATATTGGCGCTGTTCGAAAGAACGATGGCGTCCTACGAGGAGGAACTTTCTCGGACGAGAAAGGAGAACGAGCGACACCGACGGCAACTGGAGGCTCTTCGAAAGTCTCGCGTTGTGCTACACGCCGAAGGTATGTTTTCTAAACTAATACTTGATCATTTCCGAGTAATACTTTATGTCGCTTAAATACGGAGGCAGGAAGACGACATGAATGAGTGCAGTAAGAATATCATCCAAAATGGCGGCCAAGAATGTCCGCTATTGATGTGTCAAGTTGGGTCTGTACATAAATGGCACTACTTTGTGTTTGTTATTGTTTATTTTTAAGATTCAATTTCTCGAAATAATAAACAAACCCCCCAATCTTGATAGTCCTACTTAACAATGAAAACGACGCTGAAGTTAAGCTTTCCAGTCCCCCGTTTCTTTCCTAATATGCAAATGTAACAAAGGTAAATTTATCTGTTTTCACCCTCGAATTCATATTAAACCTGATCTACTTTGAAAACCCCTAAACCTAGACCTCTAAATACTGTGCTGGATTCATCCACAGACCCCAAATATTCACAAAAACACAGAATGTGGTTTGTGAAAGCTTTCTTTTATTTCTGAAAATCCAATAATTATACAATTTTCTATGTTTTTAGCCTTTGACCCATATTAAACCAGGTCCACTTTAAAAACCACTAGGCTTATATTTCTCAAATCTGGACTGGATTAATCTACAGGCCCCAAAGGTTCATATAAACACTGATAGTCATTTGTGAAACCTTTGCTCTATTTGTGAATATCAAATGTTTTCTATGTCAAGTCCATATTAGAGCCGATCCAGTTTGAAAACCACTAGACTTACACAAACACTCACCGTACTCTTAAGTGCCGAAACGGAAGCCAACTCCAGCGTTGTGCGAGTTTTGGCGGCTGCTCACCACCACCTCCATTTGTGAAAGGCCACCACCACAAATTTTGTGATTAAAAAAATCATATTTTGTGTACTAATATATAGCATGTTTAAGCTAAAGTGTGTTTGCGTACTGCAGATGTCAAGCAGCTGGTTGGTCGCCAAGAAGAACGCCCGCCTCTTCCACAGGGAAGGAGCTCCACTTTGGAGCAGGAGGACCCCCAGGCCCCCCACGTTAAAGAAGAAAAGGAGGAACTTTGGATCACTCACACGGGAGAGTCGGAGGAGACTGAGCTCACCAAGTTGCCACTGACAGTTGTCTCTGTGAAAAACGAAGACCACAACGACGACCCACCTGAGTCCTCGCAGCTTTGTCACAGCCCAGGTGAGGAGAACAGAGGGCCGGAGCCTCTAGGCAGCGGCTGTTCACCAGAGCACATGACGGAAGAAGCTGGTGGAGGCCACTTTGGAGGATCACACGCAGGCAACCTCATAGCTCCACTGTCAGATAACGACGACAGCGATGCGAACTGTGAAGGTGACAGGAGGACTCACATCAGAAGCAAACACTTTGAACGCTCTAAAAAGAAGACAGGTAAAAAGACAGTGACCTGCTCAGTTTGTGGTGAAAGTTACGCTTATTACTGTGATTTTATTCGACACATACGGACGCACAAAGGAGAAAAACCTTTCAGTTGTTCAGTTTGCGGCGCAAGATTCTCTCAGCAGTCCGTCATGGTATTGCACATGAGGACCCACACAAGAGAAAAACATTTCAGGTGCTCATTTTGCTACGACAGCTTTTCCAAAAAGAGCAGCCTAGATGTACACATGCGGTCGCACACAGGAGAAAAACCCTTTACTTGCTCTCTTTGTGCTAAAACATTCAAGCAAAAGGCACATATGGAATCACACCTGAGAACGCACACAGGAGAAAAACCTTTTAGTTGCTCACTTTGTAATGAGAGGTTTACCTGTAAGAGAAATTACACCCGACACATGCGGACGCACACAGGTGAGAAACCCTTCATTTGCTCTGTTTGTTGCAAGAGATTCTCTCAAAAGTCCAACATGGTATCGCACATGAGAACACACACGGGCGAAAAACCTTTCAGCTGCTCAACTTGCGGTGAAAGTTTTGGTCAGAAGGTGTCTTTGATTGCACACGAAACAACACACACAGGAGAAAAAGCCTTTGATTGCTCCGTTTGTGGTAAAAGTTATTCCTATAAGAAAAGCTTGACGGTGCACATGCGGACGCACGACGGCGAATGAATGTTTTCCTGTCCGCTTCTTTGCTGAAAGTCAACCAGAAATTGATGATGTGTATGATAGCAGAACAGCATGGATGATGTAGAATGGGACAAATCTTCACTCTGAACAACTTATTCACCAGTATATAATGTACATATAAATTACATTTGGATATTTGGTGAATGACCATTCTAATCCAACTGTATTTATACCAAAAATAAATCACATGGAGAAAAATCTGCCTTTACTGAAAGTCATTTCAGTGTTTTAGTTTACAAACATTGTGTCACTGGAAATTGAGAATGCACCAAAAATATACTATCGTAATGTCATTTTAAGAAAAAAAACACACGTAAAGGAAAGACACAATTGATATTTGTACAAGAGATTTGTTGTTGTTTATTTTTATTGACAATGTTTTGTTTGTATTATGTTTTATTGTGTTTAAGGGGAAAAACAATTTTTATTATCCTTTTTTAGGAAAAACAAATACGGGGGGGGGGGTGCTTAAAGTGGTCTCCGCAGGGAAGTAATCCAATGTGTTTCTTTGCCCATGCAGTGTATAACATTTATAATGCTTTGCAGCCTTGTCGCTATCATGGCATAGTGTTTAGAAGACATTATGTAAACAAGACATGACTTACTCTGTTTTGTGGTGTCTTTGACACAGTGGTCCTTGTTTTGCGTACTGGCAGAATATCATTCTTTTTCAAAATGTGTTTACACCGTACTTTCAAGCCAAATGCTTCATGTAAAGGTGTACGTTCATAGCAGTCATCAGTGGAATTATCACTGCAAATACCAAAACTCAGAGTGGGCATCCATCTGTCTCTCGTTCTCTGCACTTTGTTAGTCCATTTTTGTTTTAAACTTTCCCCTTTTGGAAAAGAAAACAAACTTACAGTATCACTCTGGTACAGTAAACATCCAGCAGCAACACATCGTTTTTGCCTAGGAAGTACAGCGGATATGCGCCGCCTAACAGTGGCCAGCTCCGCTATCGGATAGCGACGTCACAACACCACACTCTCCTGAGGATGACGATGGTTACAACACCCAACCTTTGAGTGGCGGTGCAAAATGTGAAGGTGATTTGAGGACTCACACTGACAACAAACTCTCTCAATGCCCTGCAAAGGAAACACATACAAAATGTTTTACCTGCTCAGTTTGTGCTAAAAGCTGTTCTTTTAGGAGTAATCTGAATGCACGCGTGGGAAACCCTTTGTTTTGTTTGTAAAGATTCACCCAAAAGGTACAGTAAATATGCTGTCACACATGAGGACACAAAACCTTTCATTTGTTCGGTGTGTGGCAAAAGCTTTTCTTTCAAGAGCAATATGAGTCGACACACTGGAGAAAAACCCTTTTGATGTCCAGTTTGTGACTTAAGACTCTCGGAGAACAAGTATGGCGTTGCACACGGGAGAAAAAACGTTCAGTTGTCCGGTTTGCGGTAAAAGATTCTCAAATGGTAAATATGGCAATTCACATGAAAACGCACACAGGAGAAAAACCTTTCACCTGCTCACGTTACACTCACTGTCAAAATGCATACACGTAGAATAAGCAGATTGTGAAATGTAGTATAACTTGAAATAAGCATGAACAATCAGACAAGGGTTGAACTCACAACCAAATAAGCTATGTTTACCTCAGTTACATTAGTACCAAGTTACATTACTATATGTTACAGAAATTATAAGGTGACATTTACTATGTCACTTATTTTTCAGCACACCAAAAAGCAGAAATTGTTGGAAAGTAAGAAAATTGAAATGTAAAAACAAAAGGGGGACAGTGATCCGGACATTGCATATGCAACAACAACATAACGGGTTCTTTCTAAGTTTTTTTTAGAAACTTTTTGTCCAGATATATGTGATTGGAGTTCAATTATCATCATTTGGGATAGTTCGTACTATGTTTTGTTATGTTCATTTTTTTACTGCTTATTTCTTGCTATCTTTGTATTAAAATCTTTGTCTTTGTCTGAGCCTTCTTTGATACAAAAGACTGTGCAGTATTATTCAAGTGAATGTTGTTTTTGGTTGTTTCGGCTTATTATTAAAAAATGACAGGTCTTTCAGATTGTATTTAGATGAGTAAATTATCCCAGGTGAATTCCAAGTGCACTGAAATCACAACAATAGGATCAGCCATTAAATAAACTGTCTGACAGTAGACAGTTCTGTGAGCATTATAAAACAGTTACTCTATTTCTATATTTGCCCGACCACGCACACCTTTGTGTTTTTCCATTTTTGTTTCAGATTAACCAGATGCCCGAGCCACTTCATCTGACTCCTTTCAATGCGGAGGAGCAGCGGTTCTACTCCGAGTCCCTCCCGGATGACAGTGCTTCTCACCTTATCTTTAAGGGAGATCCCAGCCACCCTGCGAAGAAAACTCATTTTGACCGCGATCTTGTCCTTTCGGTCACTACCCAAAGCTCATGACCATAGGTGAGGGTAGGAACGTAGATCGACCGGTAAATCGAGAGCTTTGGCTTTTGGCTCAGCTCTCTTTTCACTACGACAGATCGGTGCAGGGTCCGCATCACTGCAGACGCCACACCAATCCGCCTGTTGATCTCGCGTCCCATCCTTCCATCACTCGTGAACAAGACCCCGAGGTACTTAAACTCCTCCACTTGAGGCAGGACCTCATCCCCGACCCGGAGATGACACTCCACCCTTTCCCGGGCGAGAACCATGGACTCGGACTTGGAGGTGCTGATTCTCATCCCAGTCGCTTCACACTCAGCTGCGAACCGATCCAGTGAGAGTTGAAGGTCACTGCTCGATGAAGCCAACAGGACCACATCATCTGCAAAAAGCAGAGATCGAATCCTGCGGCCACCAAACTGAAACCCCTCAACGCCCTGGCTGCGCCTAGAAATTCTGTCCATGAAAGTAGTGAACAGAATCGGTGACAAAGGGCAGCCCTGGCGGAGTCCAACCCTCACTGGAAACGGGTCCGACTTATTGCCGGCAATGTGAACCAAACTCTGACACCGGTCATACAGGGAACGAACCGCCTGGATTAGGTGGTCCGATACCCCATATTCCCGGAGCACTCCCCACAGTATTCCCCGAGGAACACGGTCGAATGCCTTCTCCAAGTCCACAAAACACATGTAGACTGGTTGGGCAAACTCCCATGCACCCTCAAGGACCCTGCCGAGAGTATAGAGTTGGTCCACAGTTCCACGACCAGGACGAAAACCACACTGCTCCTCCTGAATCCGAGATTCGACTATCCGGCGGATCCTCCTCTCCAGAACCCCTGAATAGACCTTACCGGGAAGGCTGAGGAGTGTGATCCCACGATAGTTAGAACACACCCTCCGGTCCCCCTTCTTGAAAAGCGGGACCACCACCCCGGTCTGCCAGTCCAGGGGCACCGACCCCGACGTCAATGCAATGCTGCAGAGTCGTGCCCTCCACTGGTCCACAACATCTCGAGTCGAGTTCAGCAGCACACTGTCCCCACCATACACGGTGTTGACTGTGCACTGCTTCCCCCGCCGGAGACATCGGATGGTGGTCCAGAATCTCTTTGAAGCCACCCGGAAGTCGTTTTCCATGGCCTTTTCGAACTCCTCCCATGTCCGGGTTTTTGCCTCAGCGACCACCAGAGCTGCAGACCGCTTGGCCTTCCGGTACCTGTCAGCTGCTTCCAGATTCCCATGCCTCCAAGACACCCTGATAGGACTCTTTCTTCAGCTTGACGGCATCCCTCACCACTGGTGTCCACCAACGGGTTCTGGGATTACCTCCACGACAGGCACCGACTACCTAACGGCCACAGCTCCGATCGGCCGCATCGACAATGGAGGCACGAAACATCGCCCACTCAGATTCAATGTCCGCTGGCTCCTTCGGAACATGGTCAAAGCTCTCGCGTATGTGGGAGTTGAAACTCCTTCTGACAGGGGACTCTGCCAGACGTTCCCAGCAGACCCTCGCAATGCGTTTGGGTCTGCCAGGTTTGACCGGCATCCTGCCCCACCATCGGAACCAACTCACCACCAGGTGGTGATCAGTTGACAGCTCCGCCCCTCTCCTCACCCGAGTGTCCAAAACATGTGGCCGCAAGTCCGACGACACAACCACAAAGTCAATCATCGAACTGCGGCCTAGGGTGTCCTGGTTCCAAGTGCACATTTGGACAGCCTTATGCTCGAACATGGTGTTCGTTATAGACAATCCGGGACGAGCACAGAAGTCCAATAACAAGACACCGCTCGGGCATCTAGTTAGAATGCCTCCCGAACGCCTCCCTGGGGAGGTGTTCAGGGCACGTCGAACCGGTAGGAGGCCTCGGGGAAGACCTAGGACACGTTGGAGAGACTATGTCTCTCAGCTGGCCTGGGAACATATGTATATGTATAGGTCTTTGATTATTATTTTTTAAAATTATAACGATCGAAGGACAGTTGGACAGCCCTGAAGTTAGATGGTAAAATATTGAGGTGTTTTATCATTCAACAACAGCAGTATGACTTGTGAAAACACTCAACAGACATTACTTTTCAGGAGTACAAGTAACTATACCAAACTATTTTTTAAAGTAGGATTTCCACAACCCCCGACAATATCCTTACTGATTCAAGGTTGATTCAGACTATTCATTGTAGATAATAATGAAAATGTGTATTTTGTTCTAGGTTGTCTTTACTTCATATAGATGTGTCAATTGTCCATTTTGATACATTTATTGAAACATTTATAAAGCAAACTAGAGGGCAATATTATAATCAAACTTATTGCCTATACTGCAATTACCTAGTCAAACCAGACAAGTCGACAGGTGTTGAACACAATGATTGTTTATCTTAGTTGTGCATGCATATGCTGTTGGTATGGCGTATAAACAATGCTCAACCTGGAACCTTCTGGACTGGATCGGGGGCTGGGTTTCATTTGTGGAGGGATTTTTATAGCTTTCAGACGTGCATTGCACAGCATTATAAAGATGAAGCTCAATCAGACTCCCCTGATTCTTCACCTTTGTTGATGGTTTATATTTAACTTGTGCTTGTATTTGCTTGTACGCATCTACGTATAGGGTGATCTAACCAATCAAAAGTAGTATTGCATTAAATGTGGAATTACTACATTAGCTGTTCGCCTTTGATGAAAAAAACATCCACACTTCACTCGCTGACATTGTGAATACCGAGGTATGTTGGAGTGCAAAATGTGCCTATAAACTTCAGTTACTCTTCATATAAAGCCTTGCACATTGCCACTTCCATGTTACTGTATTATTACTTATAGTAGCCATGCCATAGTTGACAGTATGAATGGCTTGTGACGACCCTGATGTTACCATACAGATTTTCCCCAAAAAACAATTCTTGTCACATGTTAATAACCCAAATAAACAATAATTAGCTCACTATTTTAATGAAAAACGTACTTAAAATTTTACTGAGAGCACAGTTTGTAAAAAAAGGCTCGGTCCAGACAACTTTAACTAAAATTGGATTGTGTGAAATTTAAATTAATTTTAATCTAAATGGACAATCAAAAAGGTGTGCAAAGTAGGACATATTTAGGCCTACTAATATAAAGTGGTTTGGGGTTCCTAGGTCACATGCCCTGGGAGCTATTACAAATGGAATATGTAAAAAATTCATAAAAAATAGTATGAAACTAAAATGGGAAAACAAAAAGGTGTGCGTGGTAGGACAAATTTTGGGCTACTAAAATAAAGTAGTTTGGGGTTTCTAGGTCACATGACAAAGGATCTATTACAAAGAGAATATGTAAAAAAATCATAAAAAATCGTGAAAAACTGAAATGGGCAAACAAAAAGATGTGCGTGGTAGGACAAATTTTGGGCTACTAATATAAAGTGGTTTGGGGTTCCTAGGTCACATGACTCGGGAGCTATTACAATTGTAATAGCAAACAATGTGTAGAATATACCTGTATATATTTGTTTATGTTAAAAATTCATATAAAATCCAATAAAAGATGAAAAAGGGGTTGCAAAAATATTTCATGGTAGGACAAATCATTTAACCTGGTTAAAGGTTTAATTTGTGGTTTAATTTACAATACAGTATATGAGATTTTTTTAACAAACGTTCTTCACCAAAATAGTAATTTGTTTGACGGTCCCTAGAAACACAGTCAGCAGTTAGAGCGGCATTTCCAGCGCGAGCTCGGCGGACTATGAGAAAGGAGTCCGGGTAGGGCGAGGGAGGACGACTGCTGTAGCTACGGAGCCGAATATCCAACTACCAATGGGAAGTTAACATTGACGGGGACGAATAACCAACGTCAAACTAACTTCACCCCGGTAAAAGGGGCGTGGTTCCCTGGCTCAATCGATCAAAGTTTACTCTCTCCTCAGTTGGAATCGACCCTAATTAGTCTGCAGTTTTGGGCGATTAGAGGACAGTGACCTCTGTCTGACGTTGTATAAGTAAATAGAACATGAGTTACACGGGAACTGAACCGGCAGCCTATGGGGTGGGAACAAAGCACTCTACCGCCCGAGCCGTGTCACCCCGTCGAACAATTATAAATCTAACAGAAATAATGTCTTCTAGCATTAGTTTCTCTCTCTCATACGTTGATTCCGTTTCCCACACGTGCTGCATTACGTCACTTTGATCCGCTTTCTACCGTTTTGATTGTGACGTTTTTCCTCCCCAATTCTCATCGTGAGCAGTGTTCATTACCGCCGCAAGATGGCAGCAGTGTAACGTCATAGGCGCTGTAGCTGCTGTAAAACCTGCCATCTTGGCGCTGTTTGAAAGAACGATTGCATCGTACGAGGAGGAACTTTCTCGAACAAGAGAGGAGAAGGAGCATAACTTTACAATCCAAGATGGCTGCCAATGTACAAACAGTGTGTACACTAGTGACGTGTAGCATTTAAACGTTGCTAAATGTTCTTAACTATTACAGTAAAACAGTTTAATAAAACTTTTGTTAGTACAGTACAAGGATGTGGAGGTCCCAACCACTAAATACGCCCCTGCTAACAGGCCTACTTTACGTTGTACTTATTCACTAAATCAACGGTTTAGTTTTTCATAATAGATAAAATGTCGGATGATTTTTTTTTGTCTTGTCCAGCATCATAACAGCTGAATGGGAGTCAAGCTGCCTTTAAATGCTAAGCAAAATTTCTTTGCCAAGGGAGACTTCATAATCCAAATGAGTCTCCCTTGGCATTTGACTGCGTTTATTATGAATTTTGTTGCGCCACATTTCGATGCAGGACCTAACCTGAAAAGGGACGGGTGGGGGATATAAGAAAGGGTGCAGAAGAACCTCACAAACATATTTCTACCATATTATAAACAACCGTGATAATCACAATTTCAGCAACAACCAGAACAGTCACAGAGCAAAATGAGCAAAAATACAGGGGAAAGAAGAAAAAAATAAAACAAATAAAATAATGATAATACTAATATATGTACATACACGCATATATATATACATATATATATACACACACACACATACATATATACATATACACATACATACATACATACATATACATACACATACATACACACGCATACACACACATATATATATATATACACACAATATACATATATACATACATATATATACACATACATATACATACACATACATACATATACATACACATACATACACACGCATACACACACATATATATATACACACAATATACATATATACATACATATATATACACATACATACATATATATATATATATACACACACATACATATATACATACATATATACATACACGCATATATATATATACATATACACACACCCATTTTATATATGTATATATACATACACACATATTTGTGCACATACACATATCCATGCAGTACATACATTCACACACATACAGTGTGCATATACATGTATACACATACATACATACATACATATTTACTAATAATGATAAACATACAAGAAAAACAACGAGAAAGGAAACAGAACCTCTTGAACAATGACCATCCAGATGACACGTGCAACAAGTCTACATTAGTTTGCAGTGACAGGATAACCGCATCAGAGTGAAACAGAGAATGAGGAGATGTTCGTGGCGAACACCAGCCATGCATCCCAAACCACACTCCCTCCAAAAGCGAGGGTCCGACCAGCAGGCTCCCTACAGAGGGAAAGGCCCGACCCCACCCCCCCAAGAGGCAACCACGAGTCCACTCATAAGAGGTGCAAGGGAGACCCAGCCGGACGGCACTCGTCAGCCGAGCAAGGGCCACAAGGGGGGCCCGGGCGCCAACCGCCAGAACACCCGCCGGGGGCAGGCAGGACAACCGCCCCCGAGCTCCCGGGCCCAGAAGCCACCCAACCTCCCAAAGCAGGGGCCATACTCAACACCCCGGGAGCTCCAGGCCACCCCAGACACAACTGTCACGGGCCATCGCCTTCCCCGACGCCAGAGGCAGGCGGCCGTAGAGGGCCTATGGGTCTACCCCCCCACACACACCCCGTGACCCGTCCACCCCAGCCAGTACCCACACCAAACCCTGTTCTCACACATGCCAACACACATACACCCACACACCTACATTTTCACATATGCACCTGGATGTGCCACCCCCCCAATGCAGCAGCAGCACCACCGCGAGCTCTCCCGAGACTCGGGGCCATACTCATGCCCATTGATTAGCTAAGAAATACTGAGAAAAGTCCGGAAGCTTTATACCACCCCTGCCTTTGGTTTGTTTTAACGTATTTAAGCTGATACATAATGGTTTGTCTTTCCAAAGGAATTTAGAGATGTGGGAGTCCAGTGACTTGAACCAGTTGGAGGATGGTTTGGTGGGTATCATTGAAAACAAATAATTAATTTTCGGTAGAACCATCATCTTGACGGCAGCCACTCTCCCCATGAGGGATATGGGTAGACGTCCCCACCGCAAAAGATCACCCTCAGTTGTTTTCAAAAGTTGAACGTAATTCAACTGTGTCAGCTCTGGCAACTTGGGTGAAATATTTATACCCAAATATCGGATATTCCTTGTCCGTATTATGGCATCAGGTATACCCTGAAAGTGACAGTTAATGGGTAGAGCTGTGGTCTTAGACCAGTTAATAGAGTAATCAGACACTGATGAGTACTTGTTTATAAGTTGAATCTTACAGGAAAGGGACGCTTGAGTATTCTGGAGAAAAAGTAATACATCATCAGCATAGAGACTTATTTTGTGATCCATTTCTCTGGTGCGGATCCCTTTGATTTCTTCATGTTGTCTGATGGCCGCTGCTAAGGGTTCGATAAATATGGAAAACAGTAGAGGGGACAGTGGACAGCCCTGCCTTGTGCCTCTGTGAAGGCTAAAACTTGAAGAAGTTTGATCATTGGTCCTCACACATGCATGTGGGTTGGTATAAAATATTCTGACCCAATCAATAAAACCCGGTCCAAACCCAAATTTATTTAATGTTCTGAATAGGAAGTTCCAGTTTACCCTGTCAAATGCTTTTTCTGCATCTAGAGAAAGGATAATAGTTTCCAAATTCTGTATGTAAGAATAATCTATGAGGTTAATTAATCTTCGTGTGTTAGTTGAGGAGTGTCTACCTTTAATAAAACCTGTTTGGTCTGGATGGATTATGAAAGGAGTAATTTTCTCTAACCTTCTAGCCAAAGCTTTACTGATTATTTTAAAATCTACATTAATTAAGGAAATTGGGCGGTAGCTAGATGGGAGTGTGGAGTCTTTTCCTGGTTTTAATAAGAGAGTAATATTAGCTAAGTTCATAGTTGGAGGCATTTTATTTTTCTCCTTTATTTCTAATAGCATTTTGTAAAAAGTTGGCGCCAGTGTAGTCCAGAATTCTTTGTAGAATTCAGCAGGAAAACCATCTGGGCCTGGGGCTTTATTATTAGGCATGAGCTGGAGAGCTTCCTGGAGTTCGCCAACAGATAGAGGTGAGTCCAGAGATGTTTTCTGGTTCTGTTGTAATATCGGTAGATTTAAATTACTAAGAAACTGATCTATTTCATCATCTGATGGGTGTAATTGTGGTGTGTATAATGCTTTATAATAATCCCTAAAAATGGTGTTTATTTTATCAGGGTCATGGCTGATATTTCCTGCTGAGTCTTTAACACCGTAGATAGTTGTTTTCTCTTTATTTGTTTTTAATTGATTAGCCAAAAATTTCCCAGATTTGTTACTATGTTCAAAGTTCTCCAAGCGAAGCCTTTGTACTAAGAATTGTGTTTTCTTATTTAATATTTCCTCAAGTTCCAGTTTGGTTTTTCTTATATCGTTTAGAGTGTGTTCATCTTGAGAGACAGAGTAGGCCTCCTCTAACGATTTCATTTTACCTTCCAAAACTGATATTTTGGAAGTCTCTTTCTTTTTCTTGTGCGAGGAAAATGAAATTATTTTCCCGCGCATTACTGCCTTCCCTGCCTCCCAGAGAACACAGGCTGATGTTCCTGGTAAATCGTTGTTTTCTATGTATAGAGACCATTGTCTCTTGAAGTAACTGATAAATTCCGAGTCTTCAAGCAATGATGTATTCAATCTCCAGTTTCGTGTTGGTGGTTTACTGTTCTTATTACTTACCAGTGTAAGTGACACTGGAGCATGGTCGCTGATAATGATGGGATTAATTTTGGTTTCAGATATATCACTCATCAGTGTGCTGCTGGTTAGAAAATAATCTAATCTAGAGTATGAGTGGTGGACTGATGAGAAGAAAGTGTAATCCTTAACAGTAGGATGGTGAAAGCGCCAAGCATCGCAAAGTCCAAAATCCTTCATGTATTGTTTAACAACCTCTGAGGATTGGTCCTGTCTATTATTTCCATTGCGACTCAGCCTGTCCACTCTCGGACCAAGAACCATGTTGAAGTCCCCTCCAATGAATGTACAGTCTGAGTGATCATAGAGTGATTTGAAAAAGGAGTGAAAAAAAGAGTTGTCATAATTTAGTTCATATACGCTTGCAATGCATAACTTCATATTTTGTATATAAGCTTTAATCTGTGAGTATGTTATCAATGTGAAAGTTTGATTTTTTTGTTGCCATACACCTGTCTCTCGTTTTCTGCACTTGCTCCATCCATCGTGGTCTTACACCTTCCTTTTTTTGGAGAAAAAAAACAACAACTTTACACTCGGATACTGTAAACATCCAGCAGCAACCCTAGGTTTTTGGCATTAAATTACTATTTTGATGAAAAATATAGGTAACCGAGTCAACTATCTACCCCGAGATGAGTTTGTTTACTTTAGCAAAAAAGTGTCATTTTTGCAAATTTACTGTTTGAAGATATGGAACAATGTGGAACATGATTACAACAATATATCACATATTGAAGCTGAATAATCATGTCAGGGACCCTTTAAAATTCCAGCGGCATGTTTTCTGTAGAAGGACTCTACCACAACATCTCTGTCCACACACTACCTAATGTCTGTATTAGTTAAACTGTGTTTGCATTGCTTTCTTCTGGCAGACATCCAGCAGCCCCCCCCACCCCACATTAAAGAGGATGAAAAAAAAAACTTTGGACCACTCAGGAGGGAGAGTTTCTTCTCAGGTCGGAGGAGAATGATCTCACCAAGTTGCCAGTGATCGTCTTCTCTGTGAAGACTGCAGACGACGAAGACCAACCGCAAGTTGGCAAAATCTTAACTCCACTATCAGATAGTGACGACACTGCATCAATCTTTCCTGAGGATGAAGACAGCAACGACACCCAAGAACCTTTAAGCAGCGGTACAGACGGGGAAGGTGACATGAGGACTCAAGCTGACAAGGAGCACTGTGAATGCTCTAAACATGAGACAGGTAAAGAGCGCTTTTCCTGCTTAGTTTGTGCGAAAAGTTTTTCTTACCAGAGTGCTTTGACACGACACACGCAGATACACACAGTGACAAACCCTTCCGATGCTCGGTGTGCGATAGAAGATTCTCTCGAAAGCAACACACGGTACGACACAACGCACACAGGAGAAAAACCTTTTAGTTGTTCCACATGTGGTAAAACTTTGTCGGAAGTCCATTATATTAGCGCACTAGGCAGAAAAACCTTTTAGTTGCGCACTTTATGCCAAAACATTTACCCAAAAGGCACACATGGTGTCACATGAACAAAAGCCCTTTAGGTGTTCAGCTTGCGACAAAAGCTTCTCGATCAAGAGCCATTTGAATGAACACATGCTGACACACTCTGGAGAGACACCTTTTAGTTGTTCAGTCTGCGGTAAAAGTTTGTCAAAAGGTAAACATGGTATTGCACATGAGAACTCACACGGGGAAAAACCTTTTGTTTGCTCTATATGTGGGGAATGTTACTCTTACAGGTGCGCTTTGCATACTCACTTGCAGACACACACATGAGAAATTCACACAAGATTTTTGTGAGACTTCAGCGCAGTGAAAGTGTATAAGTTTAATTCAATCTTCTTTGATTGTACTGAGTAAGGTTGGGCATCTTGAGCATAGTCGGGAACCGGGACTAACATTCCGATTCAATTGTTTTTATTTTGATTCCTAGTTTCAATCAGCATTGGACTTCCTCCAAGCAATCAGAATCAGGGAAGTCAACAATAAACAACGTCTGTCTCATGCCAATGTAAGTCAGGATGCCCACTGAAGTCGTGGGGTAAAGGATGAGAGGGAGCTATGGCTACAGCTAGGCGAGTTTATTATTTGCACGGTACATCTGTCAGACTTTCTGAACCCACACACCACACTTCTGGCTTTCAAAACAAGAGTCCTTTGGGTGATATGCTGTTTAATTGTCTTATTATTTTGAAATAATTATATTTTTATATTGGTTAATTATGACCCTGTAAGAAATTCACAGTACAGCTGATACCATTATGAAAAAGTTGAATCCAAAAATAATTATGGTTAGCGCCCAACCATGCATGCTTGTATGACCCTGCCTCTTAAAAGCATCTGAGTCAAGAGTCGTTAGCAACTGGAATCATTCAAATTCAAACGATTCACAACCCAAGAAATGTACGAATCCCCCGGGGGGACATGGAGGGAAAAAAAACCCCAACTACTTATGCCAGATGTTGCAAAACTATGTGAAGTTTCAAAACACACTTTTCGGTCATAATTATGCCTTAAGATAGCGAAAAATGTGTCACTTCATTTCCATCTTCAGCATTTCCGAATCCCTTGCTGCACAATTGCAGGGCTACAAAATGATAGGGTAGCTATAGGAGCATATTTTCAATTTTGTGATGGTTATTCGGCTCATCTTCTGAAAACAAAATGCTAATATCCGGTCCTAGCTAGTGTTTCTGCAAACACATTCTTTGAGTACTTGTAAATACATTGATTATCCACACATCACAAAAGTTTTAACACTTGTCTTCTCTGAGGTTCTGTCGGAACGAGACAGGACACACGCACTTGTTTTTAGCTTTTAATCCCAATTTAGTGAAGATGGACTATGAAGGCAAACTGCTAAAAATGGTTGTCACTGTCCAGACATTACTGGACATAACCATATGCTCTGAAAAAAAGTCATATGTAAAGGGTGAAAAGGCAGTGAAGAAAAAAAAGAGATAAATGTTTGCTCTGTTATTGTTATTTCACATTTAAATTTGAATGAGAATGCAAAAGCCCCATGGGTGAGTGTCATGTCACTCACCCACGGGCGCTTCAGCTGGAAACGCAGGAAGCCGGAGACCCGGCATGCGCAACCCAGCGGCCAATGACTGACGCGCAACAAAACGGAAATCCTTAATAGTGATATCCTAAAATTATAAAGTGTAGTTAATACTTACCACGCAGCATTTTACACAGAACGATTAAGGCGCAGGATAACACCCTCGCCAACAGCCTAAAGACAGCACGGGTTAGATACGCAACACATTTTTATGAATGAACCTCATGTAGACGCTTACTCACCAGGGCGGTGCATAAAGACGAATGCATATGACAGGTAGCGGCAGCGCATACGTGCACGCAAACCCCACAGACCAGGCAATCCGACGCCAATCGAAAGACTGTCCAACGGCTTTCCTAGGATGCTGCCGCACCTGAGTGAAGTTGGCAAGGTAACACAGTTGAAACAATCATTTGTGCAGCGTTTGTTTTGGAGTTATTACACGTTTAATAAAGGTCAACTGAGGTCACTCAATCCATTACCATGCTCAGATTTAAACCAGAATAGTCTAATTTTTCGGTATTGTTTTGTGCGAATAAAACGAACATTAGTGCTGCCATACTTTTTGAGTTATTAAACATTTAATAGTCCAGGGATTACATTATCAGGTGATGTCATCGTTCCAGACATGCTCAGAATGAAACCCAAATAGTCTCATTCTTTTATTCTTCATCTGTGCTTTGTTGTGAAAACAACATTTCCCTTAACTTGTGG
>QODF01000144.1:199673-233498 GCA_024372805.1 Oostethus manadensis
CAGGATGGAACCCCATGTATGGAGGGCGACACAGGCACAGAAGCTGATGTCCTATGGAGATCCTGAGCCACCTCATTTACCGAATTTGGCCACCCTGCGCAAAGCAAAACAAGAGAAAAATGAATTGCAATTTGGTGACAAAGATCCCATTTATTCACTGCAGCTCTTAAAATACAGTGCACCTCACAGTGGTAACATCAAAGACATTGCACTAGACAAGTTTTTCCTCCATTATTGGAGTCAGACACAAATGCATGTCTACAAGACCCTAATAAAGAAAAGCCACCAGTCAGTATGCTTTGATGCAACTGGATCAGTTGTTAGAAAACTGACAAGGCCAAATGGCTCATCCGGCCATATCTTCTTATATCAGGGTGTTCTGACAGGACATGTGTGTCCCCGTGGTGCAAATGATGTCAGAGAAACACGATGTTAATGCCATCACACATTGGCTCATAGAATCGATTCGTGCAGGTGCACCTCTTCCAAAAGAAGTTGTTAGTGATTTTTCTCTGGCCATTCTTGGAGCTATGGTGAAGGCTTTTACCCCTCACCCTGACCTGAAGACCTACATCAATGAATGCTTTAAAATCTTACTTGGCAACCAAGCTGCCAAACTACCACCTTGTTTTGGAAGGGTTGATGTCGCACACTGCATCAAGATGATCTGCAACTGGGACTGCCTGAAGAATAAAACACATTGGATTAAATATTTCTTTGTTAGGTCTGTGGCACAGCTCCTGAAGTCACAATCCTTGGAGCATGCAAAATAACTTATACGCGCAATCACTATTGTGACATTAAGTGAAGCAGAAGGTAATGACAGTTCAGGAGCTCCTTTAACATCAGAAAGGTGCAAAAAATACCTGAAAGCACAAATCGCAGAAGAGTTTGTCACCATTCCAGATGACAAGATTGAGGGACAGAAACAAGAGGATGCATGTGCTCTGATCCAGACTGACGTCCGACAGTGGGTAACTGAAATATGTGAGGAGAGCAGGTCACTTGCCACGGCTAATGGGGATGGAGATAAGATCCCCTTCCTCCCTGAGATTATTCCCCATATAATAAGACTTGCAAGTTACTTACCACTCTGGACAGGAATAATGGTCCCTCAATTCCACAGCACCAGCGTCACAGCAAGTTCAGCTGCAGTTGAAGCACATTTCAAAAACATAAAAAGTGATCTTTTCAAACATGAAAACTTACCTATACGGGTGGATCGATTTATTGCTCGTCATCTTTCCTTCATTGAAGGAACCATGCGGATTTGTTCTGCAAAAACAAAAAGTGATGCTGTTGCTGTTAGCCCTGTGTCCGCTGTAAAAGACAGCAGTGAAAAGGATGCCAACCCCTGTGAAGACTCCAGTGCCCTCACAAGCCTTCATCCAACAGATGAGGATGCTGTTGAGAACTGGAGAGGACAAGTGGTTCCACCCAAAAACAGGAAGATGAGTTCCTACCTCTCTCCTTGTCCTGAATGGCTCCATGCAGATTCATCTCTGGGGCGAAAAAAAGTCAAACTCCAACTGTTGAAAAATGGAAATCTTCAGCAGCCTGTCAAACTTGGAAAAACTAAAGTGTCTGTGCGAAACACTTGTGCATTTGATGCATTTTGTCAGAGCGTTTGTGGTGCTTTCTGTGATAGCATTTCTTTTGAAAATGTAAGCAGCAACAAACCTGATGACCAGTTCCTCAAGCTGGTGAAAGCCATCGCCACACACGGTGTGACCCAACAGGTCTATGTAGAGAGGGCAAAGCTGATTAGGGGAATGTTCGAAGCTGTTCATTTAACATCTGGTGCCCTGGAAATAGATGCACAGTGCCACATCTCTACAGTAATTCAGAAAATGATGCAAAATCTTGCAAGTGTTTTTATAACCAGACAATGTTCATCACAATTCTGCAGTCTCAGCAAACAAAACACAAGGGTAGTTCCACTAGTTTCTACCGCCATTGCTGTCCTGCAGACTTCTGGCATGTCTCTTCTTGGAACTGCTGTAGAAGAAGGACTAAGTCTTCCTGAGTCTCCCTGCCTCAGACCGGTCCAGAGTCCATCTCAGTGTCCATCTTCATTAAAAGAGGAAGACGAAACGGGGAAAATAAGGTGTGCAGGAAAGGTCACTCATAGTTACAGGCTGGGAGAACTCGTCTGTATTGACACTGACCTTGGCAACCATCTGACAGCAACTCCAGCACAAAGAAATGTCTTCCAAAAAGAATTTCCCTTGAGTGAATTCCCGTCTAATCTGGTGCTCCAAGAAAAGACATTTACTTTGAGAGCAGTCATTGCTTTTCAGGAAGGCTTGACCAAAGACGCTCTTGGGCATTATGTGGCATACTGCAAGAGGGCTGCATCGGTCTGGGAGATGTACGATGACCTGGCAAGTGGAGTGAAAACAGCATCAGAAAAAACAGGATATGCCCACATGCTGTTTTATATACAAAAGATATAAAACTGTTTTATATACAAGAAGCTGTTTTATATACAAATTTTGCTTATTTTATCACATTTCTTACTCACCTTTTAAATGTTTACTTGTTATCTGAGGTTCGATTTTGCATATAAAGTTTGTTCCAAATCATGCTGTCATCTTCAAATACTTGTGTAGATCTCTTCCAGAGAGAAGTTCTGTAGACAAAAAAGAAAGGAGAAAAGGCAAGAAAATAGTAGGAACAGCAGGCGTGAAACGAGATCATGCAACAGTTGTCTGGTGAATTAATCTGCCAGAACATAGAAAATATAAAAAAAGAACAACTCCAGTAGGGTTTCTTGAGTTACATTTACCAGCTCAAAAAATTTTAGTTTTTTGTCAGATGAGGTAGAGCAACTTAAAGCACAACTAGAGATTGTTCAATGTTACATGACTAATAACGTGCATTTATGATGAACAATATAGCTTAAAACCAACCAGTCCAGGGTGTGTCTCGCCCAACGTCAGCTGGGATAGGCTCCAGCATACCCGTGTGACCCTAATGAGGATAAGCGGCATAGAAAATGTAATATAGCTTAAAAGATCTCTACACAAACAATGAGTCAAAAAGGTTACTAAGGTATTTACCAAAGTCATCTACATTTTTTCTAGTTTCTCTGTTCTTCAGTGATTTCAGTCTTTTGGAACGTAAACACAATTGTTTATTATGATTATTCTGTCATGATACTGCTTGCTTTTTCATGTTATACATAACAAAGATGTCCTACTTGTGTCAATGATTACGAAACATACGTCATTTTAGTGTCACGATTTGTCAGTAGCTTGTATGTATTTGACACTTTGATCAGTATTCGCACTTTAACACTGCTGTTACCAAAACTGTCATGCAAAATTTATGATTTTACACGGTAACTATTTGACCTGACATTGTTTTTGAGCCAGCCACACTACAATAAGACGAGTTTAAACATTTAGAAAGTGTACGACAACCAAGCTACTCACAGACAAGCCCCGGCAAAACATCCGGATCACTTCCGGGTCATACAGTATGATGTGACGTCATCGTCGGAGAAATATTTTCACCCACAAGTTAAGGGAAATGTTGTTTTCACAACAAAGCACAGATGAAGAATAAAAGAATGAGACTATTTGGATTTCATTCTGAGTATGTCTGGAACGATGACATCACCTGATAATGTATTTCCTGGACTATTAAATGTTTAATAACTCAAAAAGTATGGCAGCACTAATGTTCGTTTTATTCGCACAAAACAATACAGAAAAATTAGACTATTCTGGTTTAAATCTGAGCATGGTAATGGATTGAGTGACCTCAGTTGACCTTTTTTGTCTTTTCAAAATTGTTTTCAACTCCTTGTACCCCACGCGAGCTTCCGTTTTTTGCAATAAAAACGATCGCGACCTATTTGCAGCAAGTCGTCCGTGCCGCCACGTGGGGGCGTCAGTGTGACGTCATAGACCCTTTATCCGCCCGTGTACTCCGTGGAGGTGGAGAAAAATGCGGAAGTTAGCATCGCTGGCGCAAACAGCAACGAGGTGGACCCGAGTTTAAAGAAAGCAAAGATTGAAAATGTTGAAAGAGTTGGTGAAGGAGCGACTAATGGCGGCAGCTGATGAAATATTGGAGCTGTTTGAAAGAACGATCGCGTCCTACGAGGAGGAACTTTGTCGAACGAGGGAGGAGAAGGCGCGACATCGGCAACAACTGGACGCTGCTAGCGAGACTCAAAGTATGCTACACGGTGAAGGTACGTTTAACATGTTCACTATTCTTCCACTTCATATTTTTTTTAACGTTTGCTTTAAAAAAAACACCCCTATGAGCCTGGATTTTTGTTTTCTAACAGCCAGTGAGCGAGCGTGCTAGCATGCTTTAGCAGATTTGGCACTCAGTAACGTCATCAAATATTACCTTTGGCCCTTCCCACATAGTGTCACAGTTTACAAGCAAATTTAGGGCGAAAAAAAAACAAGGGGAAATACAGCAAAGGAGTGTAAGGGTGTAGTGTGGGAGAACGTTAGCACACGCGTAATGGTGCGTTCAAGGACTGCTTAAAGTGGGACGAATGGCCACTCGCAACAAAAACAGGCACTTGGGTTGTTATATTTTCGAATGAAGTAATGACCCTTATTTCCAACATTGGAATGCATTTACATAATATTCCATGTACCCTTTGACGCACTTATATTTTCTTAAGTGCTTTATTTTTTTTACATTGCGCCTGAATGTTTGCCGGTGGTTGCAGCATACCTGCGTCCATGGTGGGCATTTAGGCACTAAAAGATTGAAAGAAAGCAATGGATTATAGTATGTACTCATACATATACACTAAATCCCAGTTTATTGTGGTTAATTGGTTCCAGACCCCGACCACTTTAAATTCATTTTTGCAACCAATTCATGGAATATTTTCTAGTTAGAGCAAAGAAGACCTTGGTAAGACCTTATAAATACTGTTTTTAACATTACCAGAACCCTCTAGACATAAAACAACACCCCTATAGTAACCATTACACTAATTATTCTTTGTGTACATCACATTTCTCATGCTACGGGATCACTACAGGGACATAACAGGCAGCCGGCCAGCACTAGCATAGCAAGCTAGCTAACTAACTAGTTAGCCTCTCTAATTTACTTGATTCTAAACTTAAAGTGTTTCAAAGAGTGGGAAAGAAGGATAAAGGAGACAAAAAGTTACCACGTCCACACTGAATGAGAGGTGAAACTTTTTTCACTCAATTTCAGCTATGGTATGCCGGTTGTGCTGTGCTGGTTCAATAGTCAGTCTCCATGCTGTGTGAAAGGTCATTTATTGTCATGTCTCAAATCTCCTGACTGTGCTAACCACCAGGCCACATTGCAAACTGACATCCACAATAAAAAATAGACTTAATCTCTGCTCTGGTAATGGATCTAACGTCCACCCACTACTAGAGGATGACTGCACAGTCCCAGAAAATTTGATAATGATCTGCCGAGTTTTCACCACACAATTGCCTTTACGCTCATAGTCGTATTTATTGTTTTGTATAACTGCTTATGATAATTTTGGGAAGGGATAATGAGCAACCTCAGATTTTAAATACAGGGTGTAGTGGCATTTTCCTTGTAGGACATACTGGAAATAATAAATGGGGAAGCTGAGAATTCCCTGTCTCTAGCTGCCTCTTTCTTTTTTTGTTTTTCTGGCTGCCTCTTCCAATTCCACCTTGGTGTCCCCAGGGAGGTGTCCGGGAGGCTTCCGGACCAGATGCCTGAGCATCATTTACTATATGATATTTGATACGTCTGGGCTAACTTGTGTATATGTTGCCCGTGTCCTGCAGACGTCCGGCAGCTGATTAGTCATCAAGAAGAAAACCCCCCTCAGCTGCAGGTTAAAGACGAAGAGGATCCCCAACCCCCCCACGTTAAAGAGGAAGATAAGGAGCTTTGGGCCACTGAAGAGGGAGAGTGTCTTCTAGGCCTGGAGGATGATGATCTCACCAAGTTGCCACTGACTCTTGTCTTTCTGAAGACAGAAGACTATGAAGACAAACCACACTTAGTTCCACTATCAGCTGATGACAACACAACCTCACACTCTCCAGAGGACCAAGACAGGGATGACACCCAACAACTTTTGAGCGGCAACCCAGCCTGCAAAGGTGTTGGCAAAAACCCGAAGAAGAGCAACAAAAAGCATTTGCAAACTGGCGAAAGACCTCATATATGCTCAGTTTGTGCTAAAACTTTTTCTTGTAAGCGCAACATGGAAGTACACATGCGAACACACAGTGCACAAAAACCATTTCGGTGTTCAGTTTGTGGCAAAAGATTCTCTCAGAAGATAAATTTGGTATCACACATGACAACCCACACGGGGGAAAAACCATTTGGTTGTACAGTTTGTGGTAAAGGATTTACTCAAAAAATCCACTTGGTATCACACATGAGAACTCACACTGGGGAAAAACCCTTTAGTTGCTCGTACTGTGGGAAAGGATTTACTCAAATGACACACATGAAATTACACATGAGAACGCACACGGGAGAGAAACCTTTTAGCTGCTCGGTTTGTGGCGATACCTTTTCCCAGATGGGCAATTTAAATAGACACATGAGAACCCACGCCAGAGAAAAACGTTTCAGTTGTTCCATTTGTGGCGAAAGGTACACTTATAAGACAAGTTTGACGTCACACATGCGGACGCACAATGGAGGGAAACGTTTGGATTGCTCAGGGTGGGGTGAGGGATTCTCTCAAAGGTCAATAACAGCGTCGCACACAACAACGGAAGAAAAAACATTTAGTGGTTCAGTTTGTGACGAAAGATGCTCGAGAAAGTTTTACATAAGAACGGAGGCAGGAGAAAAACCTTTTAATTGCTCAATCTGTGGCAAAAGTTATACTGTAAAAGCATCTTTGATGGTACACCAAAGAACACACTTTGCGGGAAAAAACGTTTAGTTGTTTTGTTTGTTCTGTAAGGTTCTCCCTAAGGTCAAATACGCTATCCCAGGAAAGGAATTCATGCCGACACACAACGAAGAATACATGTACAATAAATATAGCCACTTTAGTTTAATTAGCGTTTTTTGCAATAAATAGTATTTAGATTGTGACTGTTTGCATCATTCTTGCCCTTTCAATTTAATATCAATGCTAAACAATCATGGGACGAATAGAGCTCATCAGTCTGTCAGTCACACTTCATACTGAATCTGATTACTCAAAAAATAAACTTTCTATTTGGCATGTGTTTTGGGGTCACTTCCTGTCACCACAAGGAGACACTTACTAGAAAAAGAAACTAGAAAAAAGTTGTAATTTTAAAATAAAAAAGCCATAATTTTATGAGAGGAAAAAAGTCTTAATTTTAGGAGAAAAAGTCCTAATTCTATGAGAATAAAAGTGGTAATATTACGAGTAAAAAGTTGTAATTTTATGAGAAAAAAGTAATAATTTTACACAAAAAAGTTATTTAATAAGTCGTAATATTAAGACAAAAAGCTGTGATATTAGGACAAAGTCACAATTTTATAAAAAAAAGTTGTAATTTTTAAAGAAAAAAGTTGTCATTTTACACTAACAAAATTGTAATATTATGAAAACTAAGTTGTAATTTACCGAGTAAGAAGTTAAAATTTTACACAAAAAGTTTTAACTTTACAAAAAGTAAATTTTATGAGAAAAAAAGTCATAATATTAAATAAAAAGTTGTAATTTTACGAGAATAAAAGTCATACTTCTATAAGAGTAAAAGTTGTAACATTATAAGAAAGAAGTTATAGTTTTAAAAGAATAAATTATGAGAAAAAAATTCATATTTACAAGAAAAAATTTCTGGGATATTATGATAAAAAAGGTCATAATACAAGAAAATGGGGCAGAATTTTATGATGATCATGAGATTAAAACTCTAAGCATCAAAACATCAACAGCAACGTTTGTTGCCCCGGCATCTTGTGGACCAGCACCGACCAATCACCCATCTGTCTAGTGCAGGGGTCGGCAACCCGCAGCTCTGGAGCTGCATGTGGCTCTTCAGCCTCCTAGTCGCGGCCAAAGTAGGAGAAACGTACCTTTTCGGAAAAAATTTGAAATATCTGACATGCCGCCCAGTCCTTGAATGCATCTAAACTGTCTTCTGACTGCTGATTGGATGAGCAAGGGAGGGAGAGGTAGTCAAGTGTAGCAGTGAATCTCACTGCTTGGGAGAGGGAAAAAATAGTGAAGGAATTTTGAGTTGAGTCTGAAACAAGTAAAATAAAGTAATGTAATTAATGGGAGCATAGCAATTTGTTTTATAAGTGCGCTGTAGCTATGTGCTCACAGCCCGTGACACACTAATCTTCAAGATGGTGACTCCAGGAGAGGCAGGTTATGTGCAGGGGCAGTTCACTGACTGTGCACTCACTGCTTACACCAATATGGGCTTTCACTTTTATGGTAACGTTGGATATATGGCTCCGTAGCTACAGCGGTAGTCCTCCATCACTGTGCCCGGACTGCTCTCTCATGGTGTGGAGAGCTCGCTGGGGAAGTGCCTCTTACCGCTGGCTGTTTTTCTAGGGACCGTCAATAAATTACTATTTTGGTGAAGAAAAATGAAAATACCAGAAAAATCTCCGAACAACATTATGAAAAGTCTTCACATTTTACTCTAGTTGTTTAGAGAAAATAAGGTTTGGAAAGTCTCCAGATTTAGCGAGAAAATCGCCAAGTTGGCAACACTGGGCTGTACGTGAGATGGGAAGCCATTCACAGTTACAGAATACAAAAAATATCAGAGCATCTGTTCTCCTAATATAAAAGAATAAACAGGAAATTATCCAGAAAATAAAAAAATGTCTCTCTTTGCAAAGACAGTCAAGAACAGGGTCAATAGAATGGTTATTGATGACGATTCAGCGCACGAATAACCAGTATTTAACAAACAACACTGATATGCAGATATATGAAATTTTTTTTAAAATAAAAGAAGAAAAAATTTTTTAATTTAAAAAAAAAATAAAAAATAAAAAAAAAAAAGGATTAATAAAATTAAAAGATAAAAAAAGAAAAAAAAAAAAAAAATAAAGTTTTTTAAAGATTAAAAAATAAAAAAAAATTTAAAGAAACAAGAAAATTTTTTTTTTAAAAGGAAAAGAAAAAAAAAAAAAAATAATGATAAAAAAAGAAGACAACAAAAAAACTAAAAAAACAACAAAAAACGCCGAAATAAAAAAAAAAAAATTAAAAAAAATTTGTTTGTCCAGTCATGATTGACGTTTCCACCAAATTTCGTGACGATCGATGAAGCTGGTGGTACGTAACGGAGGCTTTTCCATACCGCCGCAAGGTGGCAGCAGTGACGCCACGAATGCTTTAGCTGCCGTAAAAAGACTTCATCGAAGATAAAAGGCGGAAGTTGCCAACGCGCTCAAAGGATACAGTTTCCCCCCCAAAACAATCATCTAAAAAGCTGAAAACCAATAAGGGATTCGACGTCTAGTCGAGTGGGATCAGAAAAACAAAGAAAATGTTGAGAGAGTTGATAAGAGAGCGACTAATGGCGGCGGCTGATGAAATATCGGCGCTGTTTGAAAGAACGATGGCGTCCTACGAGGAGGAACTTTCCCGAACAAGAGAGGAGAAGGGGCGACTACGACACCAACTGGAAACTGCTGGCAAGACTCAAACTGTGCATGCCGGCGAGGGTACGTACAAAAACCCTAATAGTAATTCAAAATGTTGACTCCATGAAATCACAGTACAGATGTAGGACCCAAGATGGCGACCGAGTTGCACTGTTGACGCGCAGCACACCAGTGCTTCTCAAACAGTGGGTGGACCTCCTGGAGGGAGGGCGCGGTGAACTGTCAGGAGTACTTTCATTATTAGTACAAACATGTCCGAATTTCTCATACGCAATATGCAAGTTGACTCTTAAATACACTTGCATGCACAGCTCTCCATTTTGCTGCACTTTCCTGGGTTCAGTTTAAAGTTCAGTTTGTACAGTACAGATAAATCAATAAAAAGATATCAGTTGTCAGTAGTATTTCAAATGGGGTTGGGGGCCGTTACAGAAAATAACTAAGAACCACCGAGTTACATAAACATTGTACAACTTAGTGTTTACTAGCAGTAAAATTCTGTCAACATCAAACCTTCGCTATTTTAGTTGTTATTTCGAAATAGGCATAATGTCAGATGCCATCCCAAGTGTTTGCACTGAACTGGCCAAATTGTATATACAGTGGAGAACAATAAGTAAATGGCTGCTGTTTTGTGGTTGGACTAGAGCTTATTGTTAGTACAAAAATGAAATGAAACATTTACAAGCATAAAAATGACTTTGATGAGGTGTAGTCGACACTTGCCACTAAGTGTCACTAGTAACACATGCACCAGACTTGATCGCTGTCAACAGCAGTAATTGCAGATATGAATTAACAGGCACAATAATGTAATGATGATAATTCGGGGTGTAACGATTCATTCACTAGATTGATGCATCGATTTATATTCCTATGATCCAACACCATCGATCTGTGTTCACCAAATTGCCATACCAGAGGACATATATCGATCTAACGATCGCTTGAAAGGTAACCAATCAATTTAATAATTCATTCATTCATTCATTCATTTTCTGTACCGCTTATCCTCATTAGGGTCACGGGGATGCTGGAGCCTATCCCAGCTGGCTTTGGGCGAGAGGCGGGGTACACGCTGGACTGGTCGCCAGTCAATCGCAGTCGATTTAATCAATGCTAGGAAATAAAGAATTTGATTTAAGCACGGCAGGTTTTATATGGACGTGTGTTTTTTAGCTATTTTAATGATAAAGACGTTAAACGTTATCCTTGTAACAGTCGATTAGTCATGCCTGTTGACTGGGTTGCACGGATGACGCCATGTGACGCTGAGCGTGTGCCCTCTGTTAGAAAAGTCTGTGTGGACGTCCTAAAATATGCACATTTTCATAGGATATGGGGCGTATTTTCATTTGTTTACATGTTTGTTAGCTAGATGGCTTCTTCCTCTCCAATTTGGTATGGGATTTATACTGAGGGTTGGACCACATCCAAAGTTAAGTACAACTTGAAACTCATGGATGGGAGCGTCAGGACCAGATAAAAGGTACGTAGCGAGCGTTAAGTTTGTGCATGTTTGTGTTCTGGTTGAATGGGGGGCTTGTCGTTTGGGAGACACTGTTGTTCTGGCGTATGATCCATTTTTTCTTACAATGATAAGCGTGTCGATCAAACACCTCCTCGTAGCTTTAATAGCGTCTTTGCAAAAGATTCAGTATGTAGGATATTCATTCACTTTAATATCTATCTGCACATGACATTTCAACCTGGTGGTGCGAAATAACTTCTTTAATACTTTGGTTAGAGAAGTGAATGAGCTATCAAATTAAAGTTAGTGCACTTTATTCAAATAAAACATGAATGCATTTGTCATGAATTGTTGTTTACCTTTTTGTTTATATTCATAACTCATCTATACCTGATTCTCTTACAAAAAGCAAAGGGAATTTAGGAAACTTTACTTGCACTGTCCCGTATGCAGCTATTTATTTCACTGTCAGACTGCTTGAATTTTTGGCAAAAAAGTTACTGAATCGTTTCGGATCACATTGTTCTAAATGAACCAATATCATTCTTGAATCGAATCGGCAACCACGAATGGTGATAATCGAATCGTTGTAAAAACGAATTGTTGCACCCCTAATAATAATGATAATCATCATCATAATAACACGGGGTATTGTTGTAGCCATATTTCTAAAAACTCCACTCTAAATCTTTGACGTCACTCATTTATGAAAACACACACAAACACTAATCTTATATGGCCTATTTTCTACAATATTGTAAGTATGGGCCGGTGCAAGATTCTGACAGTATGACTACCTTTGGCAAATATATCACAGATTTCCAATTGCAGCTCTAAAATGTGTTATTTAGAAATATTTTTATTGAAAAGTTGACAAAAACACAGTTTAAACAATATAATAGAAAACGATGAAAGTGGAGCATACCTATTTAAAATAGTAATTAAAAAATAATTATTTCTAAAAAAAAAATCATAAATAGGCCGCACGGTGGCTTAGTGGTTAGCACATTGGCCACACAGTCAGGAGATCTGGAAGACCTGGGTTCAAATCTCCGTTGGGCATCTCTGTGTGGAGTTTGCATGTTCTCCCCGTGCGTGCGTGGGTTTTCTCCGGGTACTCCGGTTTCCTCCCACATTCCAAAAAAAAAAAAAACATGCATGTTAGGTTAATTGGCGACTCTAAAATTGTCCAGCATCCCCGCGACCCTAATGAGGATAAGCGGTATAGAAAATGAATGAATGAATGAAAATCATAAATAAAATGCAGTGGTAAAAAAAAACTAAGCAAATGCAAACACTGACTCAAAAAAAGTCAAAACATAATAATAAAAAAGAAACACATAATGCGATATTATCGGCCAAATATTGGCATAAAATGTCATAACGGTAAATATCAGTATTGGGTTTTGTCCCTACAATGAAAACCGATTAAAAAAAAAAAGTCGTTTATAAGCCTATGGGCTCCCGCATTTTCAAACCATGTCTAAAGCGTGTAAACAAGCATGTTTAGCGTGCTCTGTACCTGACCTGTGTTATGTCTGAGGCGTCTCCTTTGGATATGAAACTTGCCATTTGCAAAGACTGAAGCGGTTATGCTGGTTATGCGAGGCGGAACCAGGACTTCTTCCTTCAATACTTTTGGCCAAACCCATCAATGGGAAAATCATGGGGTGTATTGATCACAATGGATAAGCAGCCCTTTTTTATCGTAGACGCCGGATTTATCAAACTTGTTGAGTTTCTGCAGCCACGCTTTGCCCAATCTCAAGTGTTTCTCATATGTTTGTTTACTTGAGTAGTACAATGTTGTTTACTGCCACACCAAGACGGTAATTGCTGATGCTATATTTATTAGCTGGCCAACGGTGGAGTGGTTAGCATGTTGGCTACACAGCCAGCAGATTTGGAAGATGGGTTCAAATCTCCGTTGGGCATCTCTGTGTGGAGTTTGCATGTTCTCCCCGTGTGTGCATGGGTTTTCTCCGGGTACTGCGGGTTCCTCCCACAATCCAAAAACATGCATGTTAGGTTAATTGGTGACTCTAAATTGTCCATAGGTATGAATGTGAGTGTGAATGTTTGTTTGTCTGCCCTGCGATTGACTGCCGACCAGTCCAGGGTGTACCCCACCTGTCGCCCAAAGTCAGCTGGGATAGGCTCCAGCATACTCGCAGCCCTAATAAGGATGAGCTGCATAAAAAATGGATGGATGGACAATATTGTCATATTGGTTATTGGGGGAAAATGTCAATATCGAACATCGCTAAATGCTACCATATTATTTCCTAGCAAGGCGAATGTGAAGGTCACAACTTGTCCACAAGTGTTTTGGAGTTTGATTATATAGTTGCTAAATTATTTTTCATTTGCTTGCGTAATATTTGCGCAAAAATGACATGTTGCCAGACAGGACAAACTACCCGGCAGCTCAGCCTCATTTCAGGAAGTGACATCATCAGCGAGACACCTCTGAGCCAAAGCAGCGTAAACAAACTCTTCTCCAGGTAGATGTTTGACTTGGTTCGGTATATTTTTCATCAAAATAGTAGTCATGCCTAAATATTGTGTTGCTGCTGGATGTTTACAGTAGCCCAGTGATACTGTAAGTCTTAACCAGTGAAATGTGTTTTAATAATGTGGAACAGTGCATTTAAAGTCTTTATATTAAAAAATACTCTTATCTTCGGGAGGTTTGTTGAATAACATAAACATTGTACTCTAAAGGTTAATGACTTGAAAATTATCATTTTAGCAAAATCAGAGTAAAATGTCTGTAAATAATGTGTAAAGTAGTATAGTGTAGTGTGTATAGTATAATGTATAGTGTAAAGTAAAATAATGTGGAAAGCAATCTAGAAAACTAAATCAACTGTATCTGTCCACTTGTAAAATATTCATAGTTCATGAACTATACCATATTTGACATGTTGACGCTAAAGTATGTTTGTGTCGCTTGTGTCCCACAGACGTCCAGCAGCCCCCCGATGTTAAAGAGGAAGAGGAGGAACTCTGGATCACTCAGGGGGGAAAGTGTCTTCTTGGGTCAGAGGAGGCCGATCTCACCAAGTTGCCACTGACTGTCGTCTCTGTGAAGACTGAAGATGACGAAGACCAAGCAGGAGCAGACAACCTTTTTGCTCCGCTATCAGATAGCGATGACACAACGTCACGCTCTTCGGAGGCTCAAGACGGGGACGACACCCGAGAACCTTTGAGCAGCGGTGCAAACTGTGAAGATGATATGAGCACTCACAGCGGCAACAAACGCTCTGAATGCTATCGAAGGGAGACAGGTAAAGAACATTTGAACTGCTCGGTTTGCGCTAAAAGCTTTACCAAAAAGAGCGACTGCATTCGACACATGCGGACACACACCGGAGAAAAACCCTTTACATGCTCAGTTTGTGGTAAAAAATTCTGTCAGAAAGAAACAATGGAATCACACATGAGGACACACACAGGAGAGAAACCCTTTCTGTGTTTAGTTTGTGATAAAAGATTCTCTCACAATGCTTCTGTGGTATCACACATGAGAACACACACAGGAGAGAAACCCTTTAGATGTTCCGTTTGTGACAAATGCTTCTCTCACAATGCTACCATGGTATCCCATATGAGAACGCATACAGGGGAAAAACCCTTCAGTTGCACCGTTTGTGGCGAATGCTTTTCTTACAGATACAGCTTAACGCAACATATGAGAACACACACAGGAGAAAAACCCTACAGTTGTTCAGTTTGTGGTAAAACGTTCTCTCAAAAGGTCAATATGGAATCGCACATGACAACACACACGGGGGAAAAGCCCTTTAGATGTTCTGTTTGTGACAAAAGGTTCTCTCAAAAAGAAACAATGCTGTCACACATGAGAACGCACACTGGAGAAAAACCTTTCACATGCTCAATTTGCGATAAAAGATTCTCTCATAATGCAACCATGGTGTCCCACATGAGGACGCACACGGGAGAAAGACCTTTTAATTGCTCAATTTGCCGTGAAAGCTTTTCGTACCGATACAGTTTGACTCAACACATGCGGAAACACACAGGTGAAAAACCTTTCGGCTGTTCGGTCTGCGGTAAAAGATTCTCACAGAAAGTGAACATGGAATCACATATGAGAACACATGCAGGAGAAAAATCCTTGAGTTGCTCCATTTGTGGTAAAAACTATTCTTATGAGAAAAGCCTGACGACACACATGCTGACACACAACGGAAAATAATTATTATTTTTTCTCCAGTTTATGCTTAAATATTGTCAAAAGTGATGAGCTGCGGTCTGCATAATTCTGGAAAAAAATAGTTCATATACATATGTGTGTATATTGGTATAAGAATTGTAATTATACGTATATAAAGCTGCATTTTCAGGGCCATGTGGTTAAATTTTAAATAAATTGCGCAGTTTTTATTAGGCTTGGTCAGACCTCTCATTGCCTTGTGCTGCTTTTAAGGAACTTCTAATGCTCTTTTGGCCTTTCTTCCTGGGGGTTCAAACCCTTGAACTGCAAGGCAACAGGAAGTTTAAAGTGTTCCAGAATTTTTTTTAAATGGACAAATACTGTTTGTTCGAAACGCCAACTGCCTTGCTGTCCAAGTGAATTACAGGACAGGTTCACAATCCACTCAGGTGATCCACTGACAAAACTCTTCCTCCGTAATGGAGGGGTGTATTTTGTTATTTGGGGGCCCAAGCCAAACCCATTCATTGGTGCCCTCCACATCCTTGGACTGCACTGACAAAAGTTTTGTTATTGCCTGTGAATATTCTTGTTGGTCAATGTATTCTCAGGGCATTCAATCCATCGCAACTGCACTTCTTTTTATTAACAAAAAGTGAGTATGGAATTTAGGCCCCTTTTTTCTTTGCTTTTGAAATGTGTCTGTCAGCTTAAATTGCTGGTTGCATAACCATATTAGTAGATCCAGCCCAAACGATTTAAATATATATGTTTATCATGGGTTAATGTTGTGAATAGTGGAAAATGTTGCACAAACCCACATAACAATGAAGATAATACTCTACTTGTGCCACTTTTGTTTATTTAGTTAGATACTTAATTAATCCCTAAGATAAATGTACTATTTTGTCGTGTTGTTATGTTAAATGGTCAGTTGTCCATTCATTTCTCATTTGTAACTTTTTTTGAACCATTTTATGCAAGCAAAAGTGTAATTATGGTTTATAAAATGTGTTTTGTGTTAACATTGGAGCGACTTCAATACCATCCCAAGATGGCAGCATTGGTGAAACGGTTTCAATACTTCACCGCTCCAAAAATGGCACCGGTGCTGAAGAGGCTTGTGAGATACCAGTACTGCCGCAAGATGGCAGCAGTGGGGCGTTAGGGTGCTTTAACTAACCTCAATGCTTCAACCTCAATCGAAGAAAAAGGCGGAAGTTAGTGACGCTTTAAAAGGAGACATTTTCCCCTCTAGCACGAAAACCACCTCAAGAAGGCGCAAACGCCGTTCAAGGGGGAGGAGAGGTGTGCTCTTGTGAAAATACGACATTGAAAATGTTGCATGGGTTGATAAGGGAACGATTATTGGCGGCAGCTGATGAGATATTCGGTCTGTTTGAAACAACAGTAACGTCGTACGAGGTGGAACTTTCTCGAACGAGAGAGGAGATCGAGCGACAACGACGACAACTGGAAGCTTTTCACAAGACTCGAATTATGCTACCAGTGGATGGTATGTTTGCATGTTTACTAAACTTCCACTTAATCATTTTAACTGCGTTGCATGGCTAACACATGGGGTCAGACCACATGATCACCGAGGTGTGGCTTTTGTATTTGAAAACAGGCAGCTTTTGCAAATAGAGGGGTTTTACTGAAATGTAACGCCCCCTTCACCCAATTGCTGTCCCTCATACGTGGATATTGGATTCTGGGCCCCATGAAAAAACATGTTGCCCCCACCTCACTATTGAAAGTGGACCCACCCAACACAAGACATCATGTGGATGTTGTTTTTTTAAGCTAAATTTGGTCGCTTTGAATGAGCCCAGAAATAGACCTTGAAAATTGGGCTGGGTTTAAGTCCGACTGATTTGGTCCAAATATAGCCCAAACATAAACTCCTTTCATCCAAATTTAGACAGAAAAGGGACGTCTTTATTCAATCCAATCCAATTTATTTGTATAGCACATTTTATGAACGCTGATTCTAAAGGGCTGTACAACGTAGTAAAACAATAAACAAGTAAAAGAACAAATTAATACAGTATAACAACTAATAGATCAAAAAAGAAAAACATTTGAAGCATTACAATGTTAAACAAGAAGAGCAATAAATTAAAGTAGGTGAGATAAATAGAAAATAAAAAAGGGTTTTTAGACGAGGCTTAAGGCATTCCACTCTAGGGACCATTTTTACATGAAGGGCCCCACAGCTTGGGGCCGACTGCAGAAAAGGCCCAATCTCCCCTGGTCTGTAGGTCACGATTGACGGGTTGGTGAGTGACCGCTATAGAGGATGAAAAGTAGTGGTTTTGAGACAAGATAAACTGGTGATCCAAAGTGAAGCAAGACACACAGGAAGGGAACAACAGAATCTCTGCGCAGCATTAAAAAGTGAATGTCTCAGTTACATATTCAATGGTGTTGACCAATCAGCAATACGTCATAATCGGCCTGATGAAGTGTGTTTGTCTTCAACGTCCTGCAGACGTCCAGGAGCACCCCCACATTAAAGAGGAAGCGGAGGAACACTGGATCGCTCAGAAGTGGGAGTGTCTTATCGAGCCGGAGGAGGTCGATCCCGCCAAGTTTCCGCCAGATGATGTTTTTGTGAAGGCTGAAGACCCCGAAGACGTACCACAAGCAAGTGACCGCCTCTTAGCGCCGCTATCAGCTAGCGACGACTCATCACCCTCTCCTGAGGCTGAAGGCCAGGGCGGGACCCAAGAACCTTTGAGCAGCGATACAGACTGTGAAGGCGATATGAGGGCTCACAACAAGCGCGCTGAAAAGGAGGCAGGTAAAGAACGTATTGCCTGTCCGGTTTGTGCTAAAAGCTTTTCTAAAAAGAGCGCGTTCACTCGACACATGAGAACGCACACAGGCGAGAAACCCTTTAGATGCTCAGTTTGTGATAAAAGATTCTCTCAAAAGGTAAACATGGATGCACACATGAGGACGCACACTGGAGAGAAACCCTTCAGATGCTCAGTTTGTGATAAAAGATTTTGTCACAATAAAAGCATGATATCGCACATGAGGACGCACACTGGTGAAAAACCTTTCAATTGCTCATTCTGCGGAAAAAGCTTTTCCTACCGGTACAGTTTAACTCAGCACATGCGGAAACACACAGGAGAAAAACCCTACAGATGCTCAGTTTGTGGGAAAAGCTACTTTCAAAAGAAAAGCTTGACAACTCACATGCTGACACATGCCGGAGAATGAATGTTTTCCTGGGTATGCTTGGGGATCTAATACTTATTTCCCTCAAGCAAATACAAATTAATTTATAACTTTTATTTAATGTTTTTTTTGTTCTATATTCTGTCTCTGTTACAATAAACCTACCCCCAAAAAATCTGGCCTGTTTATATCTTTTTAGGTTTGTAAACACAAATTTTACAGGGGACCTAAAATGTTATTTGTGAGCTGTCAAACAAAACAGCATGTGTCATGAGGGTGGGAATCAGGCGGCAGAACGGAAGGATGCGGCGTCGGGATGGCAGCAGTCAAGAGGAGTCCAGCACAAAACTGACGACAGACAAGACCGTAAGTGGAACTGCCCGAAAGCAGCCGCATGAGTGAAGCAGGTTGCTACTAGCTAACAATTGCATGTCTATTTTATGTGATTTTTTTTTTCTTTCACCAGCCCTCGTTCACAAAGAGACTGGAAGACCGACAAAAGGGCTCACGCCACTCATTTTATGGAAGAAACGTGTCAAGGTGCTGAAACCAATGCACAGAGTGAACTCTCTTCCCGCCTGTATGGAGGCGGCAGACAATGGAAACATACACACATGCGCATGGCAATAATTGAAGTAGGGATGCACGATAATTATCGGACCAAACATCAGGGAATTATGACACTGATACCAATGAATCCAATAACATCAAAAATACAGTAGCTCTGATAACAGATAATTTCAATAAATGCTCCAATTAGATGAGATTACCCGTGAGCAAATCTAGCGCTTCTTTGTTTTTTACTCCTGCCGATGACACCATCAAGCACATGAGAAAAAAATTAAACGCCACATGAAACGCCAGCTTTCCGGTGCTTGAAAAGTGCAAATGGTTTGCCAGAGACGTCCGTGGGGTCACATCAGCTGCTTAGAGTGTGTGCCCGAATACAGTGCACCTTGCTGGGCCAGGCCAGGTGGCTCCTCCCACTTTATACTGCAATTCTCCCGAAAACAAGACAATGAACATATCTAAAAAATATATATGATAATATATTGCAATCTACAACTATAATCTCTACTACGTTGCACTCTTCCATATGACTTCTGCATGACTGACAGAATGGCTCAAAAGGCCAAGGCTATGGAACAAGCATGCCAAGGTGCTGAAACTAATTCCAATGCAGGAACTAAGAACTTTATACTAGAACCAGGAACTTGACCCTGGATCAGAAACTTTATTCTAGAACCAGGACCTTTACACTAGATTAGGAATTTTACTTTTGGACCAGGTACTTTATCTTTACCCTGAAAACAGGAACTTTACCTGGCAACTAGCAACTTTACTCTGGAACCACAAACTTGACACTGGATTAGGAAATACACCATGGAACTAACTTCATCTCAAAACTAAGACCTTCACTTTGGATCGGGAACTGTAACCAGGAGCTTTACCCTGGAACTAAGAACTTTATCTGAAAACTAGGAACCTTACTCTGGAACCAGGAACTTTGCCCTGGAACTATGAACTTTACCTGGGAAAAGGGAACTTTTCTCTGAAACCAGAAACTGTACTTGGGAACAAGAAACTTTACCATGGATCAGGTACTTTTTCTCCTGGAGAAACTTTATCCTGGAACCAGGAACTTTGCACTGGAACTACAGTAAGAATTTTAACAGGGAAAGAAGAACTCTGGAACCAGAAACTTGACACAGGATTAGAAAATACACACTATAACCAGGAACTTTATCTTGAAACTAAGATCTATACCTAGGATCAGGAACTTTTTTCTGGAACCAGGAGCTTTACCTGAGAACTAGGACTCTCTGGAACACTGGAACCAGGAGCTTTGCCCTGGAACCAAGAACTTTAAAAAAGGACATTTTCTCTGAAACCAGGAACTGTACTTGGGAGCTAGAGATTTGCCATGGATTAAGAACTTAATCCTGGAACCAGGAACTTTGCCCTGGAACTAATAACTTTACCAGGAAAAAATTAACTTTACTCTGGAACCAGTAATTTTACATTGGATTAGGAAATACATCCTGGAACCAGAGACTTTAACTTGAAACTAAGACCTTTATCTTCGATGAGGAGCTTTTCTCTGGAACAAAGAGCTTTACCTTGGAACTAAGAACTTTACCTGAGAACTAGGAACCCTACCCTGGAACCCTGGAACCAGGAACTTTGCCCTGGAATTAAGAACTTTAAAAAAGGAACTTTTCTCTGAAACCGTGAACTGTTCTTGGGAACTAAAGACTTCACCAAAGATCAGGAGCTTTAGTCTAGAACCAAAAAGTTGACCCCTAAATCAGGAAGTTTGTCCTGGAACCAATGCACAGAGTAAAGCCCCTTCCTGTCTGTTTGGAGACAGAGACGAGTCCGGCAAACTTATCAAGTTCACTTTCACTTATTAGATGATGAATTCATTCATCGCCACAGGCCGAGTGCCCATGAGACACATTCTAAGCGTTCATTATTGAACCACCCGATCACAAGACTTCACACACTCGACTCATTGATGTCGACTTGCGATGGGAAGTCGGGCTCTTTCGATTGGGCTCTTACGGCTTTACAGTCCATACAATCACCATTCTTGACCAGAATGTCGGAATGATGTGACGCGTCTGTAATTCTGCATTGTAGACGCGTATGAGGAAGCAGCGTGGTCGGCTGGCAGGTATCTGATGGGATCCGGTGCAGAGCCCCCAAACAAAAGACTCAAAAGGTTTCATTTTGCTTTTGTATTCTGTCCATAGATGCATATCTATGTATTTATATTTCTCTCATTCATAAGGGGCATACGTTTCTTGTTTGTTAACAGCGCCATTTTTTCACTGCTGTTGCTAATTGAAAGTTGGGTTTTTTTTTTGGTGTTTTTTTTTTTTTTTTTTTTAGAACAAATCCAATTTATGCCGAAGTTGAATTTGACCAGGACTATGGTCGATGGGAGCCCCCAACTAAACAGCCGCCTCCACCCAATGTTTTATTATACGCGTGTAAGTAAGCATCTGCATGAAGTAGTCCAATTCCGCACAATGGCTTGTAATCGCTCTGCAATCTCCCATAGCGTCGTTTAGAGAGGGTCTCGCAGAGACACCCACTCCTCCCTGCCGGGGGTTTTCACGGGAAGGTATGTTTTTAAAAGCAGACTTTTCATCTGATGCTCAATTCCTACGTCATTTTTGCCGCCATTACGGTTATTACAGATACACAAGGCACTGCCTGGCAGTGCTCTTGAAGCCAAGTGTGACATTGAGGTTATCATGACATTCACCGTTCTGTGACTGATTTGTACATCAGGGGTGTCCAAAATGAGCTCATGGGGCCCATGTGTAAAGTGTAATGTAACAAAAAACAAAAACAATAATACAGCAGAAATGGACAATATAAAATATTAAAGAAAAAATATAATATTACAGGAATAAAATTGTAATTTTATAAGATGAAATTTTGGAAGATAAAAAAAAGCAACTGCAGAGATGGTAAAGGACAAACTGCAAAAATTTTCCAAGAATACAGCCAATATATTAAGAAACAAAATTCATTGAAATGAGAAAAATAGTCACCATTTTATGAGAATAAAGTCAAAATATGATGAGGCACAATAACATTATTTTAGTAGCTTAGAGTTTCAATGTTATGGACTTTTTTAAAGAAATAACATTAGAAACAAACAAAACAAAGACAAATTAGCTGTATTGGAAAAATTAATTCAAAATATTCCTGAAATAAAGTAATAATTACCAGAAGAATGTTTACAAACACAAAGTTTAAATAGGGGGAAAAAATAAATAACAGCAGAAACAGGAAAAAAAAACACCTGCAATATTTTGAGAATAATTCCAGATATGAAAAGAAAAAAAGTCCTAATTGGAAAAAAAGTCACAATTTTATGTGAATGAACTCACATCATGAGGAAAAAATAACAATATTTTAGTAGCATAAAGTTGAAATATTATAAAGTAATAGAAAAACGTAAATAAATAAAGTCATACTATTATAAGAAACAAAACATTTTATGGAAGCTTTTTTGAAAGAAGGTACAGAAAGTTATAATAAAGATATAAAGTTGCATCCCTTCTACTGTGGCCCTCGCTAGAGTAAAAAGTTTGGACACCTCAACCTAAATAGGAAGTTGTTGTTTTTTTAAAATGGATTGCAGTTGTTTTATTCATTATTGTTATTGTTATTATTTTTACATCCAACTATTCATACTGTTTCAGCCAGGCTAAATGTCCTACCTTGTCCCGGCGAACAGATGTGGCTTTGCAGAAGTTCCTGACGATGGGCAGCCAGCTGACCTCCGAAATGCGCCAACTTCGAAAGGAAATGGAGCAGATCCAGCAGTCTTTTAGGTGCTGCCGAGCTCTGGATTCTGTGGGCCATCACATGAGCCTGACTAACCCAGCGGAAATTCCCATCCGGAACATGGATGATTTGGACCACACGGAGGCTGTCCTCCAAACCCCAGAGGTCTACAACGCCATGGTACTCTGTTGTAAGAACGCACCACGCAAATACTGCTCATTTCACCTGACCTTTTTTTGTGCCAGGTAAGCCGCCTGACTATCGTCGGTGGGAACAACTTGGATTCAAGGGTCCGACGGATGATGTCCTTGGTGTTCACCAATGAAATGGCTTCTGGTCTGAACTGGGCGGGGAAGAAACAGAAGGACGAGCAGAAGCAGAAGAGGGCTTTCAAAGGAACACGACTTTGCAAATGCATTTCTGGTATGTCCTTATTTTAAAATTAGTAGCGTGATTGTTTTATTTTTAGCTACACCGTTAGCCAACTCGTTAGCTTGTAGCTGCGCTGGTGCCTCCTTGTTGCCACATTTTTCACCCATGTCGATGGTCACCAATTGTGGAGATTAGATTCAGGAGTGGAGAAACTCTTTAGCAACAGCTAAGTGGCTACAACAACTTCAAGACTCGGAAACATAAGTACACTTGGTGAATGTCTAAAATGATATTGTGGGTCACCACGATGTGTTCATTCCGCCACAGGAGATATGTGATGTTGCACATGTCGGTATCGGTTGATATCTTAATCGGAAATTAAGAGTTGGACAATATCGGACATCCCTGGTTTTAATCTTATTAGAGCCCTCTTGAGATGAAGTAGCACTCATATAATTTACTTGCATACATATAGTAATAATAATAATAAGCCATTTTGGGCATAAATAAAGTTCACGCTCATGTGTTGCAATAAATGTGTTCAGGATGTGTGGACAGGAAGTGACGTCGGGTGTTCAGAGTTGAGATTTAGCGGGACTACGGCCGCAACAGGAGCCCGTGCTGCTGTTATTATTAATTATGATCACCATTACCACTATTATTATTATTATTATTGGTATCATTATTATCATCATCGTTAATATTAATATAATCATTATCGTTTTCACTAGTGGGCCGCATTTAAACACGAAAAAGCATACCGTATTTTTTGGGCTACAAAGCACACCGGAATATAAAACCACATTTTTTAGAACATATTTATTTATTTTTTTAATTTTTATAACATATATTAGCTGCACCGGACTGTATGCCGTGGACATATACCGGTACGTTGTGACATTAGGTAGGGTATTTACACAGAAGAGAGAACCAGAACGGCAAAGAAGACAGATTTGGTGAATGTTTGTTTGTATACCTTGTTTCCAAACCGTGCATGTAACACGGCAGTAAAACGGCTCAAACAAAACAGCAAAGTCATTGTTTTTATTCATACTCTTCCTGTTCACTGAAACCACCAAAGTTGTCTTTTTTAGTTGTCTTTGAAAAGTTGAAGAGCCTCAGAACACAATTTTAGTCTGTCGCTTTTCATCTCCAAGATGAGGTTGTGAAAAATAAAGGTTAAATATTTTGTGTTCGTGCTGCGTTTCTTCAAGCACGTTAAAAACTAACCTCGTCTTCATCTACATGCCGGGGGAATCGGCGCATGCCCAAACTCTAGTGCATTATGGGAAACGATTGTGTTTTTAGCATTACGTTTGAAGAAGTTTTTGTTGCACATTTAAACAAATTAAAGTAAAAGTCGGAAATGTACGTGATTTGACCCAGGTCAAGAATCACACAAGCCTCTTGTGTTTATAGCTGTCTAAGGCAATGCCTGTTAAATGAAGCATTAAAATCATCAAGATTTCGAGAATTAAGTTGTAAATTGACGACAATAATTAGTTAGTTCTATATTTACAAGAAACGATTGTCATATTACGAGAGTAAAAACGTCATTTTATAGGTATCGCCTGAGACCGGTATGAACCGAGGAGGAGCAGGGTATTAGAGCGTAGCGGTGAGACGATGCTAGCTCATACTAAACTGGTTGTGACCAACTGCTCTGTTTTGCTGTTCCATTATAAATAAAATCTTGTCGTAAGCCATAAGAAAGTTTCCTTCCTTGCCTGAGACAGCTATGAAAAGCTAGATTTATGTGCAGGGGGCAGAGTACGTGAGGGTAACGGTGAGATGACGCTAATCATAATCCTTGCCCAAGCTAACCTGTCTGTGTCCAACTGCTCTGTTTTGCGGTCTCATTATAAATAAAAGCTTGTCTTGTTTTTTCTCGTAAATTTACGACTTTAAATCTTGTAATATTACACTTTAGAAATCTCGGAATTTTAAGTTTTTTTTCAATGTGGCCCTAATACGCCGTGGTTAAAAAAAAAAAAATCAATATTTTAGCCGCATCATGTCATAAGCCGCACGGTTCAAAATGTAGGAAAAAAAGTAGCAACTTATGGTCCGACAAATACGATAATTTTTTCTCATTCAAAAGTAACCTGTGTTGTTGTTGTTGTTATTTTTTTAATATTTATTATGATTGTCATAATCACTATAACTATTAAATTATCACTTGTTGTGGTTATTATTAGTTGCTTTTACTAATGGGCCATATTTAACCACGAAACAGCATGATTTGTTCATATTCAACAGTAGCCTGTGTTGTTGTTATTTGTATTATTTATCATTAACATTATCATTATATTAATTCATTCATTTTCTATACCACTTATCCTCATTAGAGTCACGGGGATGCTGGAGGCTATCCCAGCAGACTTTGGGCGAGAGGCAGGGTACACCCTGGACTGGTCGCAGGTCAATCGCAGGGCACATATAGACAAACAAAGACATACAACCATTCACACTCACATTCATACCTACGGACAATTTAGAGTCGTCAATTAACCTAACATGCATGTTTTTGGAATGTGGGAGGAAACCGGAGTACCCGGAGAAAACTCACGCACACACGTGTAGAACATGGAAACACCACACAGAGATGCCCAATGGAAATTCGAACCCAGAACCTCCTGACTGTGAGGCCAACATGCTACCCATTTATCCACCGTGCGGCTGACTTATTATTGTCATTATTATTATCATCATCATATTATAATATTAAATCTTGTTGTTAATATCATTATTACCATCATGATTATTATTGTTATTGTTATTATTATTACAGGGTCGTAGTTAACCACAAAACAGCATGATTTAATCATTCATTCATTTATTTTTGAATAACCACAATAGTGAGGCTGCAAAATATTCAGTTGATGTGGATGAATTGTTGGAGAACTATTTTGACTATTAGCGTTCATGATGTTGATAGCAAAATGCACTGAATAATGGTTATTGAAGCCTTGGAGTTTCAGGGCAGAAAAAAAACACCTTGTCAAAATTTAGTGAAACTCTGTGACCTTTAGTGGTCCTATAAGCGCATCATCAGTGCTCTGTTCCAAAATGACGCACACGGGTGGTTGCGGGATCCAGCTCTTTGAAGTAGTGCGGCATCAATGGGGATGTTAAAGAAAAGTGAAAGTGTGTGTTTTTGTGCTTGTCTTTCAGATGCCCTCACCCAGCAGCTTGGCACTGGCATGAACGATTATGCCTTCGCACAAGCAGTGCAAAAGTGGCTTCGTTATGCGCCGCACCGGACTGGAGGGGTCAGGCTAGGGGTGGCCATGAATGAAATGAAATAAAACCTGTTGAATTCCTGTTCCAAAAGCACATGTCTGCTCTTGTACGCGATAAAACCTCATCTTTTAAACATCCTGACTGTAGACGGACCTGTAATGAAACGCTGGTAATAAAGTAGGCCAATTACTCGGGTATTATTACCGAAATACAGGCTTTTATTTGCATCAACATTTCAACATGGTCTAAATATTGTCACACAGTCACAGCTTGGGCAAGCGGTCTAGGGCGCTGGATTACGTCTCCAGTCTCTCCAGGGCGTGGATTAGAATCCCACCGCTGCCACTCTTTTCCCGAATGGTATTATTAAAGTATCTATCAATCCGACCTTCTGATGGACATTTGTAAACAGGACTGGACAAGATGACAGATAATACAGCATCAATGCCAGAGCCGGGCCGATTTAACCTAACGTTTGCGATTAGGTGGTCTGGTTTGCAGATAATCTGAATTTCTAAATACATAATCAATAGGCCTACATTTTGGGTCATTGTTGTAAACACAAGGAGAACAATCAATAATTTAAATAAAAACAAAGTAAAATGTTTAATTTAATTAATAAATTAACACACTTTGTAATCAATACTATTAGGTATATAATTGACAAATTCAATATAAATCATATTATCTTATACTTAATTATGCGTAGTGTTCAATACCACCACAAGATGGCAGCAGTGTGACGTCATGGTTGCGTGGCTGTCGTAATGCCTCCGAAGAAGACTGCTTTGTCTTCATCGTAGGTTTTACAACAAAGTTAGCAACACTGCAAAAAAATACAAACGATAGAGCAAAGGCGGCGTCGTGGCATTGGGTTAAACATAAAAAATGTTGAAAGAGTTGGTGAAGGAGCGACTCATGTCGGCGGCTGATGAAATATTGGCGTTGTTTGAAAAAACGTTAGCTTCATACGAGGAGGAACTTTCTCGAATGAGAGCGGAGAGCGACGAAGACGACAACTGGAAGCTTGCAAGGCTGTAACACAAGTTGACGGTATGTTTATATATTTAATTGGCCTACCGTGTATTCTGTCAAAACACTTCATATTTTTAATGCCAGTGAGACGACAAGGAGGCGTTCTATTCTTTAAATCCCAGTACCGTAAACACGGCATTTAAGATGGCGGCCGTTGTACTGCACGTAATGTGAAGCAGAGAGTGACACATGACAGTTCCGGCAAGATGGCGGCCCGAGCAGCCAACATCATCTAAGCTCCAGAACAGTGGTCCCCAACAGAGGCGGTTTTAGGCACGGCAAAACAAGGCTAAACCCCGTGTCGGTGCGTGTGTGTATAACTTTTAAGGCAAACCACGTGACCGATACAGTTACTGTCTCGTTTGGTTGTGAAGCGCCAAATTGTATTTGTAAGCAGGAAAATGTAAAATCAACCTGTTTGTGGGTTTTGTTGGATGGAGATAGTTTGTGTGTTTTGCTTTGCGTTGGTTTTTGGCTGGTCATCAGATTCCACGGATCGACCAAGGATAAGGAAGTTTTTGTCCCGTGTGGAATAATTTTGATCTTATCACGGACAATAAGTTTGTCGTTGTTCTTTCTACATTTTTATATTTCTTTCAGGTTATTACATTTTCTTTTGAATGATATTTGAATAAGTTTACATGGATTCATTTGTAATCATCATTGTAGGTTGAATGAAGGATTTGCTCCCATTAACTTACATTAACCGGAGTACTTCTACAGTGCTGAGGCATTATCGTGCCCGTCATGAGAAGGAAGGACCGGTTAACACTCCAGTTGGAGTCTTAGCGCTTATGCGCCAAACAGATGTTCAGAATACCCGCCCTTTTTGGAGTCCTTAGAGGAAGTACTAGAGAGTGCTCCCTCGGGGGATTCCCTTGTTCTACTGGGTGACTTCAACGCTCATGTTGGCAACGACAGTGAAACTTGGAGAGGTGTGATTAGGAGGAACGGCCCCCCTGATCTCAACTCTCACTGGACGGTCCGCAGCTGAGTGTGAAGCGGCTGGGATGAGAATCAGCACCTCCAAGTCCGAGTCCATGGTTCTCGCCCGGGAATGAGTGGAGTGCCATCTCCGGGTCGGGGATGAGGTCCTGCCTCAAGTGGAGGAGTTTAAGTACCTCGGGGTCTTGTTCACGAGTGACGGAAGGATGGAACGCGAGATGGACAGGTGGATTAGTGTGACGTCTGCAGTGATGCGGACTCTGCACCGGTCTGTCGTGGTGAAAAGAGAGCTGAGCCAAAAGGCAAAGCTCTCGATTTACCGGTCGATCTACCTACCCTCACCTATGGTCATGAGCTTTGGGTAGTGACCAAAAGGACAAGATCGCGCGTACAAGCGGCCGAAATGAGTTTTCTCCGCAGGGTGGCTGGGCTCTCCCTTAGAGATAGGGTGAGAAGCACTGTCATCCGGGAGAGACTCGGAGTAGAACCGCTGCTCCTCCGCATTGAGAGGAGCCAGATGAGGTGCCTCGGGCATCTGGTTAGGATGCCTTCCGAACACCTTCCTGGGGAGGTGTTCCCCGGAAGAAGTGGCCGGGGAGATGGACCTCTGGGCTTCCCTGCTTAGGTTGCTGCCCCCGCGACCCGATCTCTGATAAGCGGAAGAAAATGGATGGATGGATGTTAAGACATAATCAGCATATGTCAGCATAAAAGTTTTTAAAGACTTTAAATTATGCCCATCTTGATGTAACTAGGATTATATGGGAGAAGGAATTAAATCTCACAATAGATCAAGCGTCTCAAACATGCGGGCCGAGACGATGTTTTGTGGCCCCCATCTTTATATTAAATAATAATGACAATTACTTTATCAAACTAGCGCATCATCCATACGAAGCCCGAGTCTGTAAACAAACACTTTTGAAACCGGGTCCACGAGTGGAAAAATTTGAAGACATCGTTAGGGTCTCCATAGCTCCATAATTAATGCCTCCTCCCAGCTTCTATTAAAACACTTGTGTCATAGCTCCACCACTTTACAGACACGCATGTGCTAAAACTGCAAACATGGGAATGAAAATGGCGCCGTACAGTGTTTTGTTTTTGATGGATGGATAGAATTATTCAGTGTACAAATACTGTACGAAATCTCACTCCAACCTTCTCCATCACTCTCATACACCTTTGCCAACATCTCCGTCTGCTCTTCAAGGTAAAGTACACTTAAGAAAACATGTTTAATTCTTTACAGTTTCTTTTACAATGTTTTAATATAAGCTTCTTATACATTATTGAGTCTGGAGACACACCATTCATATTTTAAAAAATTGATGTGATTTTTTTAGGGCACTAGAACCAATTAATGGCATTTACATTATTACGTTATTGCTAACTATAGCAAGTATATATTCCTAGTTCATTATTTTTATTTTTGTTTGCTTTGCTTGCTTTTCTTATGTAAGTTCTTATTTGATATATGTTAGCCTGTAGCCTGATCTGGCCTTAATCGTTGACTGTTTTTAGTAATTGTTGCCAATGTTGTGTGCGTAATTACTGTAATGTTTGTGTTAATGTGTAATTAAAAAAAAAAAAAGTTACACATATTGGTCATGTTTTTAAGCATGATTGCAACCTATACTTCTCCAACAAAAAACAAAGCAGACGTGCTTTGCCGCGTCCTACATTTATAAAAGCTTGAAATTATGAAATACAAAGTCATAATTACGAGAAGAACAATTATGAGATAAAGTCATAGCTATTGGGTAAAAGGAGCAGATCCTTGAACATGCTCAAGTATAGTGTAGCTACCTGACAGTAAATTTCCCAATCGTAATTCATAATTATGAGATTAAAAAGTAAAAATTCCAAAATAAAAAATTATAAATGAGATTTAAAAAGCCAAAATTATAATATAAAAAATTCAAATTACTAGTGAAGTTTTTTTTTTTAAATCTAATTCAAACTATTAGACAAAAAGTTAAAATTTAAAATAAAAAAGTCGAAATTATAAAATAAAAAGTTACTATAGTAATTACCAGAAAGGAAAGTCATAGTTATGAGATGACAATTTTAAATAATTACGAGAAGGATCACAATTACGAGATAAGGAAAGTCATATTTGTGAGATAAAAGAAACAAATCCTTGAACATGCTCAAGCATACTGTAGCCACCTGGCAGTTGAGTTTGCTGTTGGCGTGGCTTGGCCAGCCGTAGTAGTTTTGTTTTTGCAATAAAGACAGTCTGTTCTGCCACTCTTCACAGTTTGCGGTGTTTGTGCCCTGCAGACTTTCAGCAGCCCCCCCACGTTCAAGAGAAAGAGGATCCCCAGGTCTCCCAGGTTAAAAAGGAAGAGGAGGAACTCTGGACCTCTCAGGGGGGAGAGTGTCTTCTCGGGCCAGAGGATGCCGATCTGACTGTTGTCTCAGTGAAGACTGAAGACTACACAGACAAACCACAAGCAGACACCCTTTTAACTCCGTCATCAGATACCGACGGTGCGATGTCACGCCCTCCTGACGACACCCAAGGACATGTGAGGGGTGATACGAATGTTGATGGTGTGGTAAGCATTCAAAACAAGACCCACAAGGAACGTTTTACCTGCTCAGCTTGTGCGAAAAGATTTTATTTTAAGAGCCATTTGAGCGAACACATGCGGACGCACACTGGAGAAAAACCCTTCATGTGCTCCGTTTGCAGTCAAAGATTTTCCCACCATTCGACTATGGTATCTCACATGAGAACGCACACAGGAGAGAAACCTTTTATTTGCTCTGTTTGCGGCGACGGCTTCTCTCGTACAAGCAACGTGACGCAACACATGAGGACACACATGGGGGAAAAACCCTTTAGTTGCTCAGTTTGCGGTAAAGAATTCACACAGAAGGCACACATGCTGTCGCACATGAGAACGCACACGGGAGAGAAACCTTTTAGTTGTTCCGTTTGCAGCAAAACCTTCTCTAAAAAGGCAAACGTGGCAGCACATATGAGAACGCACACTGGGGAAAAACCTTTTATTTGCCCCATTTGTGGTGAAAGCTTTGTGGAGAAGGTCTCTTTGATCGCGCACAAAAGAACGCACACGGGTGAAAAACCTTTTAGTTGCTCAATTTGTGGTAAAAGATATTCTTACAAGAAGACGTTGACGGCGCATTTGCGCACACACAATGGAGAATAAAATTTTTCCCGGCCAGTTTGTGACTCCCTTATCAAACGTAGCACCGTTTCGCTTTTTTTGCAACTTTCTTTTCATTATTTGCCTAGCTAGCTATGGCTACTTAGCTAGGGTTATTCATGTAGCTTCTTGTCCGCCGAGTCCAAAGTTGACTTTTTACCACAGTGACATTTTGAATTTCTTAATCTGAATGTATCCTGTTAAGCAGGACAGATTTCTGTGTATTAAAGGTATATATTTGTATATTGTTATATTGAACTAAAATTAAAATTTGAACTAGAATATGTTGTGTACCCATTTTTTGCATTAATGATGGTGACTTCCTTGCAGCTCTTCTTTCTTCCTCTGCTATAAGAAAGTCATAATTATGCGATAAAATGTCAAAATTTTGAAATAAAATGTTCAATTATAAAATAAAAAGTCAAAATTATGGCATTTAGTTAAAATTGTGAGATAAAAAATCAAAAGTATGAGATCAATTCAGTTATCAGGTAAAATGAAATTACAAAATTTGTTAAAATCATAATTATGTGGTATAAAGTAAAAATATAAAAAGTCACAAGTGTGAGATAGTCATAATTAAGTACAAGGATTTTTAGATAAGAAAATCATAATTATAAGATAAAATGTCAAAATCCCCTTCGTGAATCACCACCTTATCGTGGTGGAGGGCTTTCAGTGCCCGAATGATCCTAGGAGCTATGTTGTCGGGGGCTTTATGACCCTGGTAGGATTCTAGGTGACGGGCCAGACTAAGAGTGATTCAGAAGACCCCTAATGAAGAAGAGCGATAGGAGTGACCGCACCTCGCCCGGACGTGGGATACCGGGGCCTCACCTTGGAGCCAGGCCTGGGGGAGGGGCTCGCAGGCGAGCGCCTGGTGGCCAGGCCTTCACCCGTGGGGCCTGGTCGGGCCTAGCCCGAAGAAGCCGCACGGGAACTTCCCCCCCGCAGACCCACCACCTGCAGGGGCAAGCATAAGGGTCCGGTGCATTGCGATTTGGCCAGTGGTCGAGGGCGGGCGTCCGGGCAACCTGGTCCTCGGCGGCCAAATCTGGTTCTTGGGACATGGAATGTCACTTCTCTGGTGGGAAGGAGCCCGAGCTTGTGGAAGAGGCTGAGACATTCCGACTAGATATAGTCGGACTCACCTCAACCCACAGTTTGGGCTCTGGAACCAAATTTCTTGAGAGAGGCTGGACCTTGTTCTTTTCTGGAGTTGCTGCAGGGGAGAGGCGGCGTGCTGGTGTGGGCTTATTATTAGCCCCCCGGCTTGGTGCCTCTGTGTTGGTGTCATCCCCAGGGAACGAGAGGGTTATTTCCCTACGCCTTAGGACTGGGGAAAGGGTCCTGACTGTGGTTTGTGCGTACGCGCCAAACGGCAGTTCAGAGTACCCACCCTTCTTGGAGTCTATCAGAGGGGTTCTGGAGAGCACCCCAGCTGGTGACTCCATAGTTCTACTGGGAGACTTCCACGCCCATGTGGGCAATGACAGTGTGACTTGGAAGGGCGTGGTTGGGAGGATCGGCCTCCCTGACCTGAACCCGTGTGGTGTGTTGTTGCTGGACTTCTGTGCGTATCACAGTTGGTCCATAACAAACACCATGTTCGAACATAAGGATGTCCACAAGTGCACTTGGCACCAGGACACCCTTGGTCACAGGTCTATGATAGACTTTGTGGTCGTATCATCAGACCTGCGTCCGCATGTTCTGGATACGCGGGTGAAGAGAGGGGCTGAGCTGTCAACTGACCACCACCTGGTGATGAGTTGGATTAGATGGCGGGGAAGGATGCCGGACAGACCTGGTAGACCCAAACGCGTAGTGAGGGTGTGCTGGGAACGTCTGGCAGAGTCTCCCATTCGTTAAATCTTCAAATCTCCTATCCGGCAGAGCTTCGTCTGCATCTTGATGGAGGACCGGGATATTGATTCCGAATGGGCCGTATTCCGTGCCTCCATTGCTGAGGCAGCCAGTCGTAGTTGCGGCCGCAAGGTGGTCGGTGCCAGTTGTGGTGGCATGCCCCGAACCCGATGGTGGACACCGAGGGTTAGGGCTGCTGTCAAGCTGAAGAAGGAGTTCTATCAAGCATGGATGGCTTGCGGGACTCCTGCAGCAGCTGACAGGTACCGGCAGGCCAAGCAGCACGCGGCTTCGGCGGTGGTCGAGGCAAAAACTCGGGTGTGGGAGGAGTTCGGTGAGGCTATGGAGCACGACTTTCGGTCGGCCTCGAAGAGGTTCTGGCAAACCGTCCGACACCTCAGAAAGGGGAAGCAGCCCCCAGTTCACACTGTTTACAGTGCGGACGGGGG
>QODF01000144.1:240495-311634 GCA_024372805.1 Oostethus manadensis
ACCCAAAACACACCAGCAAATCCACCTCTGAATGGCTGAAGAAAAACAAAATGAAGACTTTGGAGTGGCCTAGTCAAAGTCCTGACCTGAATCCCATTGAGATGCTGTGGCATGACCTTAAGAAGGCGCTTCATGCTAGAAAACCCTCAAATAAAGCTGAATTACAACAATTCTGCAAAGATGAGTGGGCCAAAATTCCTCCAGGAGCGCTGTAAAAGACTTGTTGCAAGTTATCGTAAACGTTTGATTGCAGTTATTGCTGCTAAGGGTGGCCCAACCAGTTATTAGGTGCAGGGGCAATTACTTTTTCACACAGGGCTATATGGGTTTGGATTTTTTTCTCCCTAAATAATAAAAACATTCCTTTAAAAACTGCATTTTGTGTTTACTTGTGTTATCTTTGACTAATATTAAAATGTGTTTGATGATCAGAAACATTTTGTATGACAAACATGCAAAAAAATAAAAAGTCTGGAAGGGGGCAAATATTTTTTTCACACCACTGTATATATATGTATAACTGTAAAAAAAAATAGCTCCATTATTTGTTAATATAACTCACACAGAGCTGTGAACAACACTGTCTGTCTCCTTTTCCTTTCTTTGTACGAGAACAGTATCAATTAAGCGCTGCTATGCACATGATGATCTGTTCAAACGCACTGGAAACTTTTTTTCTTTTTTCCCTTTTTAGTCTCCTTTTTTTAAGTTTTCTTTCTTTTTTTCCTGGTAAATATGACTTTTTTACCCATTTTTTTTTCTTTGCTGTTTTTTTCTAAATATATTATTATTTAATAATCTTTGTAATTGTCTTTTTCTGAGAGTATGACCTTAGTCTTAAAAGTTTTGGACTTTATTCCCAACTTTGTTGCCCCCGACATAATTTTCCAATAATTACAACTTTACTTTGTTTTGTTTGTTTCTTGTGATAGGAATTTTAAAAAAGTATTTATTTTAAATGTACTCAGTATTTTTTTATATCTGTTTTCTTTAATATTTCAGTGTTATGCTACGAAAATGGCGTTACTTTTTTCCTCATAATATTACCGCGTTATTCTTGTAAAATTATGATTTTTTTTCTCATTAGATTACAATTTTTTTTTTTTAATCAGGATTTTTCTGTGGCTGCGCCAAAACGTTGGAACTATCTCCCCCAGCACATGAGAGATGAACACTCGAATGCTTTAAAACCATGCTGAAAACCTCCCTTTTTTCACGTAATATTTAGACTTAATTCCTGTAAAATTACTGTGGATTTTAAATTTTTGCTGTTTTCTGAAAAATGTTTCATATTTTCAGAATAAGTATTAGTATTATATTTTTATAATGTGCCACAGTCATAAATGTTATAGACTATAAAACATTTCACGTTTGTCTTGCAGATGTCCAGCAGCTAAGCGGTCTCCCTCAGCCCCCCACTTTGGAGAAGGAGGATTGCCGGCCCCACGTTGAAGAGGAGGAACTCTGGACCACTCAGGGGCGAGCGTGTCTTCTCGGGCTGAAGGAGGCTGATCTTGCTAAGCTGCCACTAACTGTCGTCTGTGTGAAGACCGAAAACCTTTATGAAGACCATGAAGACAGACCACGAGCCGACACCTTCTTAGCTCCGCTGTCAGAAAGCAACGACACGACATCATGCTCCCCTATGGCTGAACACAAGGATGAAACCCAGGAACTTTTGAGCAGCAATCCAGCTGGTGAAGGTGACACGAGGACTCACACCGACAACAAAAACAGGACAGCAAAAAAAACATTTTATCTCATGTACTTTGTCCTCTCGCCGTAATTCAGGAGGCCGAGGGCTGAGCGAGGCGGGAGGGATTTTCCGGCATGTTCCAGAAGAGGAGTCAGATATCGGGATGTCAGGAGATGAGGCGGCGGAAGGCTGGATAAAGACGCGGGAAGGTGACCCATCAGAGGAGGATCCTCTGTGGACACAAAACACAACGTAAGCTCCCGTTTTTGCCATTTATCGGGTATTACAGTGTTTGGACCGTTTTTTTTTTTTTTAATAGTAAGTACTGATGATCCAAATGTACAATCTTGCATTTGTTCAACTGCAGTTAAAATTTTGATTACGGGTGTACAAGAATTAGTTGTTGAATGTGGGGATGGCTCGATCCACATTTTTTGGCTTCCTATCTCAGAGGGATCCCTTTTTTTAATAATGCACTTTTGTTACAAACATGAATTTGTGAAATTGAATATCCATCCATCCATTTTCTTCCGCTTATCTGAGGTCGGGTCGTGGGGGCAGCAACCTAAGCAGGGAAGCCCAGAGGTCCCTCTCCCCAGCCACTTCGTCTAGCTCTTCCCAGCGGATGCCGAGGCGTTCCCAGGCCAGCTGAGACATAGTCTCTCCACTGTGTCCTGGGTCTTCCCTGAAGCCTCCTACCAGTTGGACGTGCCCTGAACACCTCCCCAGGAAGGCGTTCGGGAGGCATCCTAACCAGATGCCCGAGCCATCTCATCTGACTCCTCTCAATGTGGAGGAGCAGCGTTTCTACTCCGAGTCTCTACCGGATGACAGTGCTTCTCACCCTATCTCTAAGGGAGAGCCCAGCCACCCAGCGGAGAAAACTCATTTCGGCCGCTTATACCCGCGATCTTGTCCTTTCGGTCACTACCCAAAGCTCATGACCATAGGTGAGGGTAGGAACGTAGATCGACCGGTAAATCGAGAGCTTTGCCTTTTGGCTCAGCTCTCTTTTCACCACGACAGATCGGTGCAGAGTCCGCATCACTGCAGACGCCGCACCAATCCGCCTGTCCATCTCGCGTTCCATCCTTCCATCACTCGTGAACAAGACCCCGAGGTACTTAAACTCCTCCACTTGAGGCAGGACCTCATCCCCGACCCGGAGATGGCACTCCACCCTTTCCCGGGCGAGAACCATGGACTCGGACTTGGAGGTGCTGATTCTCATCCCAGCCGCTTCACACTCAGCTGCGAACCGATCCAGTGAGAGTTGAAGGTCACTGCTCGATGAAGCCAACAGGACCACATCATCTGCAAAAAGCAGAGACCGAATCCTGCGGCCACCAAACTGAAACCCCTCAACGCCCTGGCTGCGCCTAGAAATTCTGTCCATGAAAGTAGTGAACAGAATCGGTGACAAAGGGCAGCCCTGGCGGAGTCCAACCCTCACTGGAAATGGGTCCGACTTATTGCCGGCAATGCGAACCAAACTCTGACACCGGTCATACAGGGAACGAACCGCCTGGATTAGGTGGTCCGATACCCCATATTCCCGGAGCACTCCCCACAGTATTCCCCGAGGAACACGGTCGAATGCCTTCTCCAAGTCCACAAAACACATGTAGACTGGTTGGGCAAACTCCCATGCACCCTCAAGGACCCTGCCGAGAGTATAGAGTTGGTCCACAGTTCCACGACCAGGACAAAAACCACACTGCTCCTCCTGAATCCGAGATTCGACTATCCGGCGGATCCTCCTCTCCAGAACCCCTGAATAGACCTTACCGGGAAGGCTGAGGAGTGTGATCCCACGATAGTTAGAACACACCCTCCGGTCCCCCTTCTTGAAAAGCGGGACCACCACCCCGGTCTGCCAGTCCAGGGGCACCGACCCCGACGTCCACGCAATGCTGCAGAGTCGTGTCAACCAAGACACGCCCACAGCATCCAGGGCCTTAAGGAACTCCGGGCGGATCTCATCCACCCCCGGGGCCTTGCCACCAAGGAGCTTTTTGACCACCTCGGTGACCTCAGCCCCAGAGATAGGCGAACCCGACTCAGAGACCCCAGGCACTGCTTCCATGTTGGAAGGCGTGTCGGTGGGATTGAGGAGGTCTTCAAAGTATTCCCTCCACCGGTCCACAACATCTTGAGTCGAGTTCAGCAGCACACCGTCCCCACCATACACGGTGTTGACTGTGCACTGCTTCCCCCGCCGGAGACGGCGGATGGTGGTCCAGAATCTCTTTGAAGCCATCCGGAAGTCGTTTTCCATGGCCTCTCCGAACTCCTCCCATGTCCGGGTTTTTGCCTCAGCGACCGCCAGAGCTGCAGACCGCTTGGCCTTCCGGTACCTGTCAGCTCCCTCCAGAGTCCCATGGGCCAAGACGGCCTGATAAGACTCTTTTCTTCAACTTGACGGCATCCCTCACCACTGGTGTCCACCAACGAGTTCTGGGATTACCGCCACGACAGGCACCGACCACTTTACGGCCACAGCTCCGATCGGCCGCATCGACAATGGAGGCACGAAACATCGCCCACTCGGATTCAATGTCCGCTGCCTCCCTCGGAACATGGTCAAAGCTCTCCCGCAGGTGGGAGTTGAAACTCCTTCTGACAGGGGACTCTGCCAGGCGTTCCCAGCAGACCCTCACAATGCGTTTGGGTCTGCCAGGTCTGACCGGCATCCTCCCCCACCATCGGAACCAACTCACCACCAGGTGGTGATCAGTTGACAGCTCCGCCCCTCTCCTCACCCGAGTGTCCAAAACATGTGGTCGCAAGTCCGACGACACAACCACAAAGTCAATCATCGAACTGCGGCCCAGGGTGTCCTGGTGCCAAGTGCACATGTGGATCCTCTTATGCTTGAACATGGTGTTCGTTATAGACAATCCGTGACGAGCACGGTGCTGGTCGCCTCTCATTGCTGGCAACACCAGAGTGGAATGAAGTCCAGCCCCTCTCGAGAGGACTGGTTCCAGAGCCCTTGCCGTGCGTTGAGGTGAGTCCGACTATATCTAGATGGAATTTCTCCACCTCACGCACCAGCTCAGGCTCCTTCCCCGCCAGAGAGGTGACATTCCACGTACCGACAACTAGCTTCTGTAACCGAGGATCGGACCGTCAAGGCCTCTGCCTCGGGCCGCCACCCAGCTCTCTTTGCACCCGACCCCTTAGGCCCCTCCCACGAGTGGTGAGCTCATGGGAGGGGGGACCCACGTTACCTTTTCGGGCCGTGCCCGACCGAGCCCCATGGGTGCAGACCCGTCCACCAGATGCTCGCCATCGTGCCCCGCCTCCGGGCTTGGCTCCAGAGGGGGGCCCCGGTGACCCACGTCCGGGCGAGGGAAAACGAAGTCCAATTGTATCATTCATCATTAGGGTCTTTTGAGCCACTCTTTGTCTGGTCCCTCCCCTAGGACCTGTTGGTCATGGGTGACCCTACCAGGGGCATGACAGCCCCCGAGAACTTAGCTCCCTGGATCATTGGGACACACAAACTTCTCCACCACGATAAGGTGGTGACTCAGGGAGGAGAAAAAAATGGAATTGAATTGAATATGGTTATTTAAATAATTCTTCAATGCATTAAAAATAATCCAACCAAAGTTTGTTTTTTAATTACACAGCATGACCAAAAATATTATTTGGCTTTTGTAACAAACCTGTGAGTCAGGTCTCTAAAAAGGTTCAATCAAATTAAAATTTGGGAAAAAAATGTGTGCAAAATACTGTAGCGGCGGGTATATTGTTGATCCAGGCTGCTGTTTAGTTTGTGGGCTGTAGAGGGCAGTGGTGTTCACTATGCTGGTTAGAGTCAATGTTTGGGGTCAAGTGCGTAGAATAAGAAGACTGGTAGGTGGAACTTCTGTGTTGACATGCAAATGAATGGCAAACTGAATTAGAGCCATTCTGACGTGGAATTATCAATACTTTTAGGGTAGGACTAATCATTTGACATGCTTATAGGTAATTTTTTTGTGTGATTTAGAATATATGACTTTTTTTTACAAAAAAAGCAATAGTAATTTATTGATGTCCCTAGTAACAAACAGTGGTGATCTAACTCTATGAAAAGCCCAGGGGAACCTCGAGATACGAAATTAATTCGTTCCAGAGTGGCTTTTTGTGTCTTGGAAGTTTTAAATTATGAGACAAGATTTACCATATAAATGCCATAATTTGTTCTACCAAGTTAAAACTGTAAACTTTGAACACTTAGCAACAACAGCCTGAATATGACAAATGTAAGTATTCCAGGTTTTGGCAAAAAAAAAATCCAAATTTATCCACATTTAGAGCAAAGGAGAGTGTACGGCGGCTGCAGGGACAATATCTCCAGCCGTGGAGAAAAGCCAGCAACAGAGGTAGTGAGCTGAAGCTATCGGTGTTTGCACTAAGCTGCTTTTCGTTCTTGCAGATGGAACATTCACTGCCACATGATACCGTTTAAGTGCGCTAACATGCTAGTCGTGTTTCCTGCAGCCAACCCGATCTCCGTGGAACAATGTCGACACACAACTTCGGATTTATCCGCTTGCCTTTGTCCATCCCTAATTTTAACAGGGAAGCCAAAGTGTTTCCAAACAGGAGAGCGTAGTGAGATGGGAGGGTCGTCCAGCTCAGCCTTCTGGGTGCCATTTGCTATGATTGAGCTACTAGCGTTCCTCCCCATCAGTCAGTAGTGTCCGACACTTAGCGGCGTCCATACGGAAACTCGGCCAGGACTTTTGTTCCGCGCGGAGTGCTTATATCACTCTTAGTAATACATTTAACGATAAAAATAGCATCAAATATAACCGAAACGGTACGCAAGTGGACCGAACCGAACATGCAAAACCGAAACGTTCAGTACATACATGTGAACCGTTACACCCCAAGTAAATATTGTACCCACCCAAAAGAAAACATGATCATTTACATGGGCATGAATATGTTGGCCTCACAGTCATGAGGATCAGGGTTCAAATCTCCGTTGGGCATCTCTGTGTGGAGTTTGCATGTTCTCCCCTTGCGTGTGTGGGTTTTCTCCGGGTACTCCGGTTTCCTCCCACATTTCAAAAACATGCATGTTAGGTTAATTGGCAACTCTAAATTGTCCATAGGTATGAATGTGAGTGTGAATGTTTGTATGTCTTTGTTTGTCTATATGTGCCCTGTAATTAACTGGCGACCAGTCCAGGGTGTACCCCGCCTCCCACCCAAAGTCAGCTGGGATAGGCTCCGGCATACCCACGACTCTATTGAAGATAAGAGGTAAACAAAATGGATGGAGGTGCATGAATGTTAAAAAAACTTTGAGAAAAAATAAAATCAATCAAAAACAATAATAATAATAATGATAATGACACTTTTTGGGTCAGACGAGGTGATATTGATGGCGGAGGACAGATGGCAGAAATCATATCTAAGTTTAAGTAACTCACGTAAGTAAGTAACTTCATTAAATGAATACAGTCCATTACACACTAAACTTAACACTATCTTTTTTCCCCCCAATTTTTTACCAATGGATGGGAGCTTTTCGGTACGCTGAGCAAAGGGACGCCATGATTGGCCATTGTTGGGGATTCTAGGAGGAAGAGGATGATTAGAGATAACCAATGGGAGGGGAGCTTGTATGGCGGTGCAGTACCTTCAAAATTCGGGGCAGCACTTCCCATTTTCATTTTTGTACCTTGAAAATTTTTTAGTTAAATGGGACGGAAATATCTTCAAAACCCCATTTGTATTATTAATTTTTTGTATAATAAGGTTTTCGTAAGTCGAATTTCCACTGTATTGCTACAAATGCCTTATAATACAATAATTTTTTTCCCTCCAATTACAGACCCGGCGTCGTGATGAATCTAAGAAAGCCAGAGTGGCAAGCGCCTCCCGAAGGTCAGAGGGAGTGCCCCAAGCCAAAGAAGACCCAAGCACAGATACAAAGAGAGTACAGACAGAGGTTGAAAGCAGATGCTGACAGGTACCAGAAGCAGAAAGAGCGCAATCAACTGCGGTGTCATCTGTGGCGACTGAGCCGCTCAGAAGATCAGAGGGAACACGAAAGGAAGCTTGGAAAGGAAAGGTCGAGAAAATACAGGCAGAGGAAAAAGGCATCTGGAAGCGGAACGTCGAGAACGAGCAAATCAACGCAGGGTCAGGTCCACAAGTGGAGAGAGGCGAAGAGAAATCAACGAGCATCCATGTCTGCTCAAGAGAGGAGAACTGTAAATGAGATGAGGAGACAAAAGTATGCAGAGAAGCAGGCTGCAAAGTTTTACAAAAAATACTCTTGTGAACGAAGTCGTCAAGGACATCCGGGTCGCAGAAGTGCTAGCAGGCCCGCCTCAACCCACCAAGACAAAAAGACTGTATGACTGACAAATTTTTGCATCTAGGAACTTTATAAATACTGTCTGTAAAATGTGTTTAGTGTTAACATTTTTGGGTGTCTGGAACGGATTCCTTAGATTTACATTATTTTCTAAGAATTATGTTCACCATCGCACGACTGTATTTGGCGCAATGGGCTGATAACAGCACCTTTTTTTAAATGTGTGAAGGGAAAACTATAGATTAGTCAGCTACTTCAACAAGGTTGTTAGCCTTGTTCTATCAAGAAATCCCAGTTCTGGTGTGTGTTGGCAAATCAAATATATTGGGATTACTAGGGACATTTGATGAGGCATAAATAAACAAATGGCATTTAGGAGATGCATGTTGTTGGAATATGCTTATTTTAATGAGAAACTATCAAGGAAAAGCGTAGAAATTGACAAAATATATGGGTCTCAGGAGGATGAAGACAATTTTTGATTATGACCTCAGTGTTCATAATCGATAGCTACATAATCTCAGATATAAAATGTATGTAAATATATGTACATATAGTCTCACGTGGATATCAAAACATACATAATCAACTGATAAAAAACACAGGACTGGACTTTTGACCTAATTATATAATTATGTATTCATATATTACGTATTTATGTACTCATATTTTCTTGTTTTTCTTTTTTTATCTCGCCTTTCTTGCCTTGATTGTTTCATTCTGCGAGTAAGTTTATTATGACATTTTTTAAATCTATCTATCTTAAGCAGTGTCCAATTCCGCCGGAAGGTGGCGGCAGTGCGACGCAATCTAATATCGAGCTGCCGTAAAACGGCCATTGAAGGCGGAAAAGGGCGGATGTCAGCAGCAGGAGAAAAACAAGGCAAAAGTTAGCAACGTTTGACGTGCGATTTCAGTCTTGTCGATTCCACCGCCCAAATGTTGAGAGTGTTGGTGAAGGAGCGACTCATGGCGGCGGCCGATGAAATATTCGCACTGTTTGAAAGAACGATAGCGTCGTACGAGGCGGAACTTTGTCGAACGAGAGAGGAGAACGAGAGACAACGACAACAACTGGACGCAGTTAGCAAGACTCAGACGATGCTACGCATAGAAGGTATTTGTTTAAACACGCTTTCTGACGTTAATGACCTCATTCAAATAGTCGTCGGCATGAATGAATCCTTTGTAAAACTGCGTGAGAAAGCAAGTGCTTAACAAAGACATACATTCCCCCCCGCGGTTGTTTTTTGCATGTGTTGCGTTTTTATTTAATCCGAAGAAAAAATATTCTGGGGATCTGTTTCCATTTTTTTTTTTACAATTAAGAATGTACATATAAAAATCATAAACGAGCAGATACCGCTTTAACACACATAGTAACTGTAGCGTCCACCAAGTCCTAGCAATTTATATAATGTGCAGCCCGCACCATGCTGCCCCCAGTGGTCAAAGTATAGCTTCACCACAAACCATAATAAAGTCGGGATGTTTTAAGCTGCTGTTTCTGATTGTTCTGATGACAAAGACCAAAAATGGTCAGTGACATTTGAAAAAGTATGCACTCCATGAACGTGATATCCACTTTCCTGTGGGACAAAAAAACGAGCTCCAAACTAACTCAAATATTTTTGACTTTATTCCTATGGCAACTTCACTTTGAACGCCCTGTTTACACCAGTGTCCAGCGGTTGGAGTTCCGAGTTCATTTGCTGCACTTGCTTTTTCACAGAGGCTGTAGGAAGGGCGAGCATGGAGTCACAGATCAACACGTGACGCGTGGAAAAAAAACATCGGGTCTCTTTTTGCACATCTCACTCAGCCGCTGTCTCATTTTCTCCTCGTCCATCCAGCCCTTTTGATTGGCCTTCATGATGACTCCAGCTGGAAACTTTTCTTTAGGCAGCGTCTTCCTCTTAAAAATCACTACAGGTGGCAGTTTCTGTCCATTACCATGGCAACCAAGCACAACAGTAAAATCCGACTTCGCCCCATTGTGCGTATCGCTACCGGTGCCGGTCCCCTTCTTCTCTACAGTGTGGTTCAGCGGGATGTCGAAAGTGAGCGGCACCTCGTCCATGTTGGTGAGGTGGTTGGGCTGGATGTGTTTGTCCGCAATCTTTTTACTGCAGTAGAAGCGGAAGATGGTCAACTTTTCCTTGTAATCCACCGGAAGTTCCTGCGCCCCGGTAGTCCTTGCCCGGATGGATAGATGGCGCCATTTCATAAAACGAAATCAACAAAACGGACCGCCTTCAAAATGTTCGATTTTCGATTCTCCTGCAAGCCTTATTGCCGTCAGTCGAATGGTGACTGTAGAGACGCTTTTCTCGGCTGTTCTTTGATCATTAATCTACTGCTCGAGTTGGTCTTCCAACCCGGGCAACTTCGCCTTGTTTCCGCGGAAACTCATCTTCGTCTTCTTGACTTGCAAAGCTCGATTTCCTGCTTCCTCCACTTGCAAACCATGGATTTGCTGATCTGGATTTCTCTCACGGCTGCTCGATTCCCATGTTCCTCTGCATAACTGATAGCTTGCAGTTTAAACTGCTTCGTAAGCGTGTCTTTTCGTAGGTGCCATTTTTGGGGGTCTTTAACCAAACCGGGCCAAGACAAACAGTAAAATTTGGTGGCGGCTCCATCATGCTGTGGGACTGTGTGACCAGTACAGGTACTGACAATCTTCCTAAAACTGAAGGTCGCATGGATTCCAGTCATTATCAGCAGATCCTTGCGAACAATGTTGAAGAATCATTGACAAAGTTGAAGCTGCGCCGGGACTGGATACTTCAACAAAACTACAACCCTAAACACAGTTCAAATTCTACAAAGCCATTCATGCAGAGTAACAAGTACAACATTCTGGAATGTTATCTCAATCCCCAGACCTGAATTTTATTGAAAATCAGTGGTGATTTAAAGCGGGCTGTCCATGCTTGGATACTATCAAACCTGACTGTTTTGTAAAGAAGGATGGTCAAAGATACTGTCAACCAGAATCCACACCCTCATTGGAAGTGTTTTAAAGGCTGTTATTTCTGCAAAAGGTGGATCTACTAAATATTGATGTAATTTTTCAGTTGGAGTGCCCAAGTTTATGCACCTGCCTAATTTTGTTAAAATTATTTTTACACACTTTCTGTAAATCCTAATAACTTCATTTCACTTCTCAAATATTGGTCTGCTATATGATATATTTAACTGAAACTGCTGTTCCAAACAACTAATGATTTATAAAAAATCTTGAAATTATCAGGGAAGACCAAACATTTGCATACCAATGCATTTATAATTTATTTATTTTATTTTCCTCATTTTTTTCACAAAATTCGGAGTTATTTTTTGTAAAATTGCGACTTTAAAAAAAATACATTTACTTTATTTTCGTAAAATTACAGCTGTTTTTCTCCATTTCTGATGGTTTTTTTTTCTTCCCAGCTCTTTTTTTGTAAATTGTCTTCTGGACTTAATCTCATGAAATTATGAGTTTATGTTTTTATTCTTGTAACAGTTAGGGTACTTTTTCCCCCACTTTTGCTGTTGTTTACCTCTTAAATACTGTATTTGTAAAAAAAAAAGATTTTTCGTCACATTTTTGTCCAATTATTAAGACTTTATTCCCATAAAATGTTGACGTTATTCTCGTAACAAATAGGGTGCTTTTTTTCACCATTTTTGTTGTTTTTGTTGTTGTTTTTAATTTTCCAAATATTTCAACGTTTTTCTTAATAATGTTGGGAAATTTTATTTTTGTATTATTATGACTTTATTCCTGAAATTTTGTGACTTAATATTTAATATGTTTGAACAAGTTGTTTGTCTTCCGCAGGCATCAAGCAGCCGTTTGGTCGTCGGGAGGAACGTCCCAGTCGGCCGCAAGTGGGGAGCACCGCAGGATCCACAAAGGATCCACAGCCCCCCAACGTTAAAGAGGAACAAGAGGAACCCTGGACCACTCAGGCCGGAGAGTGTTTTCTATGGCCCGGGGAAACTGGTCCTACAAAGCTGCTACTGACTGGTGTCTCTGTGAAGATTGAAGATCTTGACGACAAACGGTCTGAGTCCTCAAGTGAGGAGAACAGAGGGACGGGGCCTCTGAGCAGAAGCTCACTGCAGCACATGACGACAGAAGCTGATGCAGGATCACAAGCAGACAACCTCTTAGCTCCGCTATCAGATGGTGAAGACGCAACGTCGCCATATCCAGAGGACGACACCCAGGAACCATTGACCAGCAGTACAGACTGCGAAGGCGACACGGGGACTCACTCTGACAACAAACACACTGAATGCTCTCGAAAGACAACAGGTAAAGAACGCGTTACTTGCTCCGTTTGTGCCAAAACGTATTCCTTTAAGAGCGATTTGACTCGACACATGCAGACGCACACTGGAGAACAACCCTTTAGATGTTCCGTTTGTAATAAACGATTCACCCAAAAAGTAACGATGCTGTCACACATGAGAACGCATACTGAAGAAAAACCTTTTAGTTGCTCAATATGCAGTAAAAGATTCTCACGGAAGTCGAGCATCATCACGCACATAAAAACGCACTTGGTGGAAAAACCTTTTAGCTGCTCGCTTTGCGGCAAAGGATTTACTCAGAAGGCGCACGTTGTGTCGCACAAAAGAACACACACGGGAGAAAAACCCTTTAGATGCGTGATTTGCGACAGGAGATTCTCTCACCGCTCGTCTATGGTCTCACACGTGAGGACGCACACTGGGGAAAAACCTTTTAGTTGCTCAGTTTGTGGTAAAAGATTTACTCAGAGGGCGCACATGCTGTCACACATGAAAACGCACACAGGAGAAAAACCCTTTAGGTGCTCAGTCTGCAGTAAAAGCTACTCGTATAAGAAAACGTATACAGCACACATGCGGACACACAAAAAAAGTTGAAACAAAAGCCAACATGTGTTTAAATCTAGCAAATACTGAGTTTTTGTTGTTCATGTCATAGGAAAGTGAAAGTGAAAAGTCAAGTGACACAGTAAAATGCTCAGAAAAACAACCGCCAACCAAGATTGGCCACATGCTTGGTTTAAGGCAGGGGTGTCCAAACCTTTTCCCAGCCAGGGACACGTAGTGAAAAATGACAGGATGCAACTTTGCCACTTGGATATTTTGTAAAGCAACGCATGTAGACATGCTAAGAAGTTGTACAGTAATTTTGTATATACATATATATTTTTTAAAAAGCATCTCAGTTTTGTCAGGTGAAATAGTGGACTATGGTATGAAGTTGATCTCCTTTTTTTCCTACTTTTGCTGTTGTTTTTAAAACATTTTACAAATATTTGAACTTTCTTCTTTAATAATCTGTTTAAAAATTCGAAACTTTTTTTCCGTAATATTCTAACATTTTCCCCAATCTATTGTTCCTATACTTTTTACTTTTACTTTTAGAAAAATCAAATTTTTTCTTTAAAGGTTCAATTCTATGCTACTAAAATAACATTACCGTCTTCATAACATTACATGTTTATTCTTGTTATTGTGACATTTTCTCTGATTAGGATACAATTTTTTTTTTAATAAATAATTTGACTCTATTCCTGTAAAATTACAGCTGTTTTTTTTTTTTTTTTTGCTATTTCAACTCTCTTTTTGTAAATTTGTGTCTTGTAAGTATGACTTTATTCCCATACTTTATTGTCATAACACATAGATTGTTCTCTTTCCCCCTTTTTTTCTGTTTTAGTTTTAAATTTTCCAAATATTTCAACTTTATTCTTAAATCCTTGTAAATTTCTTTTTGTATATTTTTTCCCCTCAATTTTTCCCAACTGAATTGTCCAAAAATTATGTTACTTTGTTTTTATTTGTTATTCATAATACTATGACTTAGTACTTTGGTTTCTTTAATATTTCAACTCCTTGCTACTGAATTTACATAATTTTTATGCGTAATATTTTAACTTTATTATTGTAAAAAAAAAGGCTTTTTTTTGTTTTTGTTCTGATGTTGTTTTTTTTCCCCCAACTATTATTCCCCCCCCCCATTCTTACTGTTTTTTTTTAGTTTTACATTTTCCAAATATTTTTACTTTCTTCGTAAATTATTTTAAATGTTATATTTGTGGGTCGCACGGTGGATGAGTGGGTAGGACATTGGCCTCACAGTCAGCAGGTTCTGGGTTTGAATCTCCGTTGGGAATCTCTGTGTGGAGTTTGCATGTTCTCCCCGTGCGTGGGTTTCCTCCAGGTACTCCGGTTTCCTCCCACATTACTAAAACATGCATGTTAGGTTAATTGGCGACTCTAAATTGTCCATAGGTATGAATGTGAGTGTAAATGCTTGTTTGTCTATATGTGCCCTGCGATTGACTGGCGACCAGCCCAGGGTGTACCCCGCCTCTCGCCCTAAGCCAGCTGGGATAGGCTCCAGCATCCCCACGACCCTAATGAGGATAAGCGGCATAGAAAATGAATGAATGAATGTTATTTTTGTAATATTATGACATTATTGCCATTATATCATAACTTTTCCCCACTTGTTTTTTCTTTAATATTTCAGCTTTATGCTACTAAAATGATGCTGTTTTTTCTCATAATATTTTTACTTTATTCTTATAAAAAACTACAGCCATTTTTTGTCTCTGCTGTTTTTTTTTAAATATTCTAACTATTTCAACTTTCTTCCTGTAAATTTTTTTCTGGTAATTGTGACTTTATTGCCGCAATATTTTTACTTTATTCTCACGACAAATATGGTGGTCTTTTTTCTCCTCATTTGTTTATCTTATATTTTACATTTTCCAAATAGTGTTACTTTTTTCTTAAATAATATTCAGCAATATTATTGTTGTGATTTTATTCGGCTTATCTCTGCTTATCCCTTTTAGGGGTCGCCACAGCGAATCAATTTCCTTCTGTTTGCTTTGCATGTTTTGATTTGGCCAAAGTTTTACGTCGGATGCACTTCCGGACACAACCCTCTGTATGAGGAACGTGATCTTCTCTGTTCATTGAGAAAGGAAGTATAAAAGACAACATGATGATATACAGTGTTGTTGTTGGGGCTAAATCACGGCCGCTCCATAATTGCTATTGTTTAGCCCAGTGGTTGTCAAATAGTGGGGCGGGTATCACTGGTTTAGCCCAAAATTAGACGCTGAGAAATAGGTTAGATGCTTTTAAACCAAATTTAGACAGGAAAAATGTCTTTTGGAGACGCCTTTTTACCTTTTCTGTTCTCTAACCAGCTTCAACTGACCTTTTTTGTGGTAGTGATTTAAGTGTACTTTATGTAGCCAATAAAGTATCTATCTACCACTTACGCCACAGGAAGTAAAATCCTAATGTTAATCCCGTAATATCATAACTTTTTCTCACTTAATTTTTTTTTTATATTTAAGCTTTATGCTACTAAATTATGCTATTTTCCGTCATAATATTAGGACCTTATTCACAATAAAATTAAAACTTTTTCTTTTTTGTTTTTTTCTTTTCACAGTTTTTTTCAAGTTTTTTTCTTTCAGATTTTGACTTTATTTTTTGGGCACCCCTGGTCTGAGTCATTCAAATGTGGTGGAGGATAAAGATGATTCCTGAGCGTAATCTGCTCCTATAAAATTGACAGTGATAATTAAAGTGTAGTGTAGATTTTGTCCAATTTTAAGGAATCTGATATATAAAAAGCGACATCCTAAATGTTATAAATAATAACATTGAAAAATAAGAACATACTTTATGCTGTGAACTTTCACTGGTAAGATTTCCTACAAGCAACCTTTACCGTCCATTTCATGACTATTCCATCTTTTGTTTTTATGTGTAGAATTGTGTTTATGTTGACATTGAAACCTGTTTACATTTTTTAAAGTCAAATCTGGCTAGTGATGTCTAGGTCTAGTGGTTTTCGAAGTGATTTCAGGTCTAATACTGTATGGACTAGAGGCTGAAAACATAGAGAAATGTACGTTTATTGGATTTTCACAAATTGAATAAAGGTTTTTTTACAAATCCCAAACTGTATTGTTAAGAACATTTGGGGTCTTTATATTATTCCAGTCCAGATTTGAAAAGTTTAGGTCCAATGCTTTTTGAAGTGGACCAGATCTAATATGGAAAAGGTGCTAAAAATGTCTTTGTTGCATTTTCACAAATAGAATAAAAGTTTCACAAATCACAAACTGTGTTTTCATGAATTTTAGGGGTCTGTAGATGAGTCCAGTCCAGATTTGAAAAGGTGAAGTTCAGTGGTTTTTGAATGTGGACCAAGTCTAATATGGACTAGATGCAGATAAATACTTAACTGTGTTTGTGTTGCTTGTGTCCTGAAGATGTCCGACAGCCGAGTGGTCGTCAAGAACGTCCACCTGAGACACAGCAGGAGCATCCTCAGCCCCGCCACATTAAAGAGGAAAAGGAGGAACTCTGGACCACTCAGGAGGACAACTGTCTTTTAGGGCTAGAGGAGGACGATCTCACCAGGTTGCCACTGACTGGTGTCTCTGTGAAGACTGAAGACCATGACAATAAACCACAAGCAGAGAACCTAATTGCTCCGCTATCAGATAATGACGGCACTGAGGATGAAGACTGGGACGACACTCGAGAACCTTTGAGCAGTGATACAGACCGTGAAGGCGAAATGAGGACTCGCACCGACAGCAAACGCTTGAAATGTTCTAGAAAGAAGACAGGTAAAGAGCACTTCACCTGCGAAGTGTGTGGTGAAAGCTTTTCCTTCAAGAGCTATTTGACTCGACACCTGCGGATACACACTGGAGAGAAACCCTTCAGTTGTTCGGTTTGCGGCGAACGATTCGCTCAAAAGTCAAACATGACTACGCACATGAGAAAGCACACAGGAGAGAAACCCTTCAGCTGTTCAGTTTGCGGCGAAAGATTCTCCCGCAAGTATACGATGAGTATGCACATGGTGACGCACACGGGAGAAAAACCCTTCCGTTGTACTGTCTGCGGTGAGCGATTCGCTCAAAAGTCCAACGTGAGCGCGCACATGAGGACGCACACGGGTGAAAAACCTTTTAGCTGCCCGGTTTGTGACGAAAGATTTGCTCACAAGTCAAACATGCTGAAACACACCAGAACGCACGTGGTAGATTAACCGGGTAAGTTTGGTTGAAAAGGTGTCTCTGCTCACGCACATGGGAGGAAAAAGCATTTGTTCTATTTGTGGTCGTGTTTTCAAATTCTTATTGGTAAACCTTGACAACGCTCACGTTCCAAAATTGCTCATTTATTATCTCTCAGAAAATGAGTCTTAACAAAAAAATACATATTTCACTTTATGCTACTTTTCCGTCTTAATCTTATAACTTTATTTTCTTATTTTGCGCCATTTTTCCCAATGTTGCAGTTGTTTTAGTTGTCCCGATTAATTGTATTTTTAGAACGTGGTATTATTGTTGTTATAATGTTGCAGTTTTTAGTTTTTCTGCTTTTGTTGTAGTTTTAGAATGCAGTGTGATTGGTGTGCACACACTAGAGCACGAGGATTCCGCTTTTGATTCGATGTACAGATCAATGTAAACAAGTCCGACAAATACATAAATATTGCAAGTCTTAACGTTTATCAAGTTTACACACACAAACGCAATATAATTAACCTAAATGTAACAATTGACTCGAAGCAGGCCCTATTGTTTTTGTCTTCTTTCAAGTTGCAGGAGTGTGCATCGGCAGTCATGGAACTGTGTTTGTGTACACATTATTTGTAACAAAAACGATTGCGCTCGTCTTTCTTCCTCGGTCGCCATGTTGAGCAGTCCTCAATACCGCCGCAAGATGGCGGCCACTGTGACTTGACGGATGCTGGAGCTGTCGTAAAAGCTCCAGCGAAGAAGACAAAGGCGGAAATTCGAAAGAGAGAGGAAAGACTGCTAAAGTTAGCAACGCTTGGAGTGTGAGGGTGTTCAGTGCAGTCCATCAGATTTCACACCAAGATGTTGAGAGAGATGATAAAGGAGCGGCTAATGGTGGCCGTGGATGAAATATTCGGCCTGTTCGAAAGAACGGTGGCGTCGTACGAGGAGGAACTTTCTCGAGCAAAAGAGGAGAACGAGCGTCAAAGGCAACAACTGAAGCCTGTTAGCAAGACTCACACCGAGCGACGTATCGAGAGTATGTTTGCCATCCCATTTTTAACACATTTTCCTGTTCTAATAAGCTCTCTGTGGGCGAAATATTTCCCCCACAGTAGTCCGTTTTAGTTACATAATTTTTACAACTTTATGTTTACAACATTCTAAATATGCTTTCTACATTACTGAAGCTCTGTTGACATGAAATAACACCCCTATAGTCACCTTTACTCTCCTATTACTCAATATAGTCGACATAATAAGACATCCAATACAGAGAAAACCTGTTTGCCACATTCTAAACACATTTTATGTGCAATAATGGATTGATCTAGAGGATTCAGTCCTTATTTGTTTATGTTTATAAAACTGTCAACAGGTTGCTTCGTTGGCGATATCTGCCGCATGTCTCCACAATCGATTAATCTAAACATGTATAGCTGACTATAATTAATGCAAGACTATTCTACCGGTGAATCTGAATCATATCCTCAAACCGGATATCCAGTCAAATCTTTAACATCTCTACTATATTTACTAAATTTATGAACACAAGTATTTATGTATATCAACATGATCTACCTTTTACTATAAACTTATAACATGTACATCGAATGTAATAAAATATATGTATATTTTTATATTTCAACTTCATGCTACTAAAATTAATTTACTTTTTTCATTTTTTTAGACTTTATTCTCATAAAATTGCATTTTTGTTGTAGTCCTTGTTTTAAGTTTTCAAACTATTTCAATTTTTTTTCTAAGCAGGACTTTATATCACATTATATTTCCCAAAAAATACAACTTTATTCTTTGTTTTGTTTCCCATAATATTAGGGCTTTAAAAAACTTTTTTTTTCAAAAAAATTAAAATATAGTAACTTTGTTTTTGTTCTTCTAATAACTTTTTGACATAATACCCATAATGTTAGAAATCTTTTCCCCAACCAAAATCTCCAAAAAATTATTATTTTTTTGTTTAAAAAAAGTTTATTCTCATGAAGTTGCCACTTTTTTTTTGTCTAAGAATAAAATTTTTATCTCTTACTATTTTGGGATGATAACCGAAAATCACGTTAACCATGGCGGACGTTACCATTGGTACCACAGTACTGTACTGTATATACCTTGCCCTTTGAAGTTCAGGATGCATCGAATTTAATCAACATTAATAACCTATTAACCAACAAATTAATAGCTAATTAAGCTGAATCAATCAAGTACAATCAGCGCCATTGCTGATGAGGTTGGACACAGTAAGACACTCATTTCTAACTTCTTCACACATCCTGAGGCTCATGGAACAAAAAAGTCAAGCAGTAGACCCAAAAGAATATCAGTGAAGGATCCCATTGGCTGTCCATCAAGACACGGGACCATCCTCACGTTGTCTACGTGTCTCCTATTGTCTCCTATAAGGCCGTGAAATCGGGCATTCTGAATATCCAGGAGGGCATCAAACATGGGACATTGAAAGGTGGAAGAACGTTTTTTTCTCTTGGTGGTGCTGATGGCTTCCAACGTTACTGGCATTGCAAGGAGATTCCACCTGAGATGTTTTTCCACCTGGCGGCATCATGATCCTTCTATCAACGATGGAGCTTCAAATGGCAGCCGGCTATGTGGAGATGACTGAAGACCTTCCTCTGTGTGGTAATGATGTCTGGCTTTTTCAAGACTTCACGAAGGACTTCTACTAGAGGAATAAGCTGACTGTTGTGGACCATCCTTCGTGTTCTTTCCTTCATCTAAATCCAATGGAGAACATTTGGGGATGGGTGGTGAAATGGACATGAGTTCCAGACAGTGGATGCCCTCCTTAAAGCCACCTTCAGTAGCGCCCTGGAAACACTGGCATTAAGCATGGCCACTCCTATTTTTCATCTCATTAACAAAAAAAGTGGCTCTTTGATGACCAAAACGTAATGAGTCGTGTGCAAACTTTTGCCGACAAGACGGCACTTGGGCATTCGAACCCACGGACCAACTCTGCTTCCGAAAACGATTACATCGCTGTTTGGCGTGTGTGGTAAAAGGCACCATGCAGGCATGAATTAACTTGAGGTTGGGCAGCAAATAACAAATACTCACATTAGCACTAAATAAGGTTATCGAATCTTCCTTTCATGCATTCTCACTTTGTATAAGCATTTGGGAGCAAATATGAGGTGAAAGAAAAAGGGTCAAAACACAGAATAGTGGTCTTATCGGTGCAACGTAAGAGAAAGCTGGATGGTGCATTCAAACTTTCAATGTTAGTGCAGACCTAACGTGCAAATTTATTGTACTTACATGACATGCAATTTCAGTCTTGAATATTCTTCTACTCTTCACAGCTCTCCATATTGTTATATTTTCCTGGGTTCAATTTGGAGTTCAGTCTGTACAGTACAGATAAATATATATGATCAGTTTTACAACAGTACTTCCAATTGGGGGGGCATGAAAACATTTCTTTCCCCGGGGGAAGGAGCATGACAAAAAAGAATTGAGAACCACGTTCTTTTCTAATGTTTTCCACTATTCCATGTCTTTATATAACACACCATGCACACTATTTGTGTTGTTTGTGTCCTGCAGACATCTGGCACCCCCACCACGTTAAAAAGGAAGAGGGGAAACTCTGGAACCCTCAGGGGGGAGAGTGTCTTCTACGGTCAGAGGAGGCTGACCTAACCAAGACGCCACCGACTGGTCTCTCTGTGAAGACTGAAGACCATGATGAGAAAGCAGGAGGAGACAAGCTTGTAGCTTCGCTATTAGATAGCGACCACACAGCGTCACTCTCTCCCAAGACTGAAGACGGGGACGACGTCCAGGAACTTCTGAGCAGCGATACGGACTGTGAAGGTGATATCAAGACTCGGACTGACAACAAACACACTAAATGCCAGAGAAAATATTTTGCCTACTCGGTTTGTGATAAAACAATTCCTAAAAAGGGCGATTTCAATCGACACATGAGGACGCACACAGGAGAAAAACCCACTACATGTTCAGTTTGTGGTAAAACCTTCCACAGAAGGTCAACAATCATCACACACATGAGGACGCACACTGGAGAAAAAACATTTTTGTGCACAATTTGTGGCAAGAGCTTTGCTCAGAGGACCACTTTGAAGAAACACTTGACAACTCACACGGGGGAGAAACCCTTTACTTGTTCACTTTGCGGCAAAAGATTCTCTTTCAAGTCAAACATGGTCAAACACAGCAAGACGCACACCGGAGAAAAAACTTGTAGTTGTTCAGTTTGCGGTGAAAGTTTCTCCCAAAAGTCAAACATGGACTCGCACATGAGAAGCCACACAGGAGAAAAACCTTTCAGTTGTTCACTTTGTGTTAAAAGATTCTCTCAAAAAGCCAATATGGTATCGCACATGAGAACGCACACCGGGGAAAAACCTTTTAGTTGCTCTGTCTGCGGTAAAGGATTCTCTCGAAAGGCGGGTGTGGAATCGCACATGAGGACACACGCAGGAAAATAAACATGTTCCTGGCTCGTTTCAGGCTAAAGCGTTGACTGCAGTAAATCAGAACCACACACAGTCTTTGAATAAAGATGACTTTGACACCTCTTCTCAGCCCCTCTTTCTTCTCCAATGGTCATCTTGAGCAGACATTTAAGCAGGGGTCCCCAAACTTTTTCATGTGAGGGCCACATAACTTTTCCCTAGTCTGATGGGGCCGGGGTGAGATTCTAACAGAAAAATGTGACAATCACAGGACTGCTTAAATGTAAACATTTACTGTATTGTTTTCCAGAAAGCCACACATAACCAAATATTAATAACCCTCAGAAAAGTCAGAAAATAAATAATATCACTATTAATGAAGTAAATGACACAATTTATAAAAATAATTTTATCAACTAAAACGTACTAAAAACAAAGGTTTTCAAAACCTCTGGCCAAAGTGTAGATTTGGAGAAAACGTATGGACACAATATTCGGAGTTTTGCGTTTCCAAACGTCACTTCCTGCAACAACGCATGCTGTGACCTCACATTTCCGACCTGTATTTGCATCAGAAACAACATGGGTAAAAAATCTCCTGTTTGGCCGGAGCTTTTAGAAACCTTCGTTTTTAATGAGAAAAAACCCGGGGATGAGTGGATGACAGGGCAAAACGCAGAAAAGTATCTCCCTTTTGCGATAACTATGGCTACGTGTGGACAGGGCCAGTCTCATTCGTGTGGTCAGACTGGTAAAAAAAAATCTTAATGCGTCTCTGGTTTTGTTCAGGGTTTGTAGTTTGGGGATAACTGGTCGAGATCCATTCAGGATCTCGGCGGCGAGTCAGATATTTCTTATTGTTTTTAAAAATGCATTTCGGGGGTAAAAAAAAAAAAACTCCCTGCGCTTAGCGAAGTGAGCCGTAACAAGGAGGCTGAAGAGCCGCGGGTTGCAAACCCCTGTTCCCACAAATACATTTAGGTTTGAAAATCGAGATTTTTTTTTATATCCTGCTAAAATGTTAACCTAAAATACAGTCTACTTGTTGTAGACTGGCCAAACATCTTCTGAGACAACCTGAACAGCCCATTTGCCATCCATTCAATGCTCTATGGATGCTATGACCCGGATGAATGAAAATATATTGACAACCCCTAAACAGTTTGTAGCTTCTTGGTTAACTTCAGGTCAAGTTTGGAAAATTTTATGTGCAAGTCAACATTTTTTTTTTAGCCTAGAACAAACTTGATGGAATACGTCCGTGAGGCTAAGGCATCAAGACCGTACCCCTTCGTCCTGACACTAGGAAATGACAGTCGGCGTACATCTCATCTCATCATCATAGCTGGTAAAGTTTGTCACACTGCTTCAGGCTCCTGATGTCTGCTTTAGGACATTTTGCATTTTCAACGTTCCATACCCAAAGCAGTGTGAAAATGTGTGGGAATTCCTGCAAAATGCTGTTTATGGAATGCCAGGAAAGGAATCCAGACTGGTCAACTTTTTTCACAGCACAGTTCTTGCTTGCAAGACACTTCAGACTTATCTGCCTCTAAATGTTGATATTGTCGACTAATTATATTTTGGAATAAATGTTTTCCATGAGTCCAGTATTAAGTGTATGCTTATTGCATCATGTATGGTTTACATGACCACATAGGTTTGTATTTAAACAGTGTCATAGATATGGTTAATTATTGCAATTGTTTTCTTACTCTACTGTGGTTAGATTAATCTGGTATTTCTGGTAATGTCACCCAGAATCTGGGTAGAGTATGTAATATAAACAGCCGAGCATAGTAATTCATTTGACCTAGAATATTTAAACTCTTCAGCGGGGTTGAAATGGGTGCCTAGTTGGAGCTATAGTAACCCAACCTTGAGTTATTTATAACCCAGCATTTTTTTATGTGTATCGCATTCTGGTCTGGAACCAGTTAATTACAAGAGTGATTACTTTATATTTTACTTGACATGTATGCGTCCTGCAGACATCCAGCACCCTCCACCCCCTACACCCCCCATTAAGGAGGAAGTCTGTGGTAAAGGATTATCTCGAAAGGCAGGTGTTCACTTTGTGCTAAAAGGTTCACTCTGCGTTAAAAGTGTACATAAATAAATACTATTCATTACATAATATTACAATAATAATAAAAACTGAAGTAAGAACTACACACGCTCTTTGAATACAAACGACGTTGACACCTCTTCTCAGCTCTTTTCCCTTGTTGTCATATTGAGCAGTTTTCAATACCGCCGCCAGATGGCGGCATTGTGACGCCACGGATGCGTTAGCCCCGTCAAAGAAGACGAAAGGCGGAAGTGGGAAGGAGAGAAAGGACTGGTTCAAATTAGCGACGCATTGTAGTTAGTCGATAAAAGACAACACCAAGATGTTGAGAGAGCTGATAAAGGAGCGGCTAATGGTGGCCGTGGATGAAATATTCGGCCTGTTTGAAAGAACGATGGCGTCGTACGAGGAGGAACTTTCTCGAACAAAAGAGGAGAACGCGCGACAACGACAGCAACTGGACGCTGTTCACAAGAATCTTTTTAAGCTATCCGGTGAAGGTGTGTTTACACGGCCACCCACCTTCTGAATCATTCAAACACTGTCGAGTCGAGTGGGTAATCGAGTGTCGAGTGGGTAGCACATTGGCCTCACAGTCAGAGGTCAGGGTTCGAGTCCCCGTTGGGCATCTCTGTGTGGAGTTTGCATGTTCTCCCTGTGTGTGTGTGGGTTTTCTCCGGGTACTCCGGTTTCCTCCCACATTCCAAAAACATGCATGTTAGCTTAATTGGCAACTCTAAATTGTCCATAGGTATAAATGTGAGTGTGAATGTTTGTTTGTCTATATGTGCCCTGCGATTGACTGGCGACCAGTCCAGGGTGTACCCCGCCTCTCGCCCAAAGTCTGCTGGGATAGACTCAAGCATACCCGCGACCTTAATGAGGATAAGCATAGAAAATGAATGAATGAATTTCTATTATCTTTGCAGTATTAATCATTTACACTTTTTTTAAAATCACAGTGCACTCATGTAAGCCAAAATGGCGCCTAGTGTACGCCTGCACAGTAGTACACTAGTGAAGTGTAGCCGATTTCTTAACATTCCCTGGGGTTTGCTTTGCTACTGGTCCATATTACCCAAGGTCTGGTGCCGGTAGCGCACGCGTGACTGTTTTCCTCGTCTCTCGCCTCCAAACAAGCAGGAAGAGAGTTCACCCTCTGGTTTCAGCACCTGTGCAAAAGAAAGGCTGCTCTTTAATACAGTTGAAAAGCCAGCCAAACGTTTTACAGACAGTACAAGTCCCCTCTAAATGCCAATTTGTTTCAACAATGTCAATTTTTGCTTAGAAAAATATGAACTTTTTTTTATATTCCATATAATACATTTTAAGGGAGCTGGGGCTTTGTGTTGTACATAAGATTGGTTTAAAAAATGCTTTGTTACTTTTTTGTTTGGATCAGATTCTAAATTTATGTCCACATTTTGTCCATAGAGGACATAAATGTATTTTTTTCAACACATTGTAATTAGATATTATAAACATGGAATTTGTAATTTCAGTGTTTCGTTTTTTTGAAAAATAGTCCAGTTTGTCATATTTACTGTTTAAAACAGATTGGACAATTTTCACATTTTAGGTGTTACCTGCCGGGGAAAAACCTCCTTGACTTTCGTTATAAGCTCCATTTTTCACCCCATAATTAAACAATAGCAACATGTATTTTCTCATTTCAGGGTTTAATTTTGTTTTAAATTAGTCCAATTTGTCATACTTACTGTTTTTAAAAGAGATTGGGCAAATTGCACAGGAAATGAAAGGGACTCCATTTGAGTTAATACAGTTAAAAATCCACCATATCGAGAATGCTGCAAATGTTTTAAAGACTGTACAAATTGCCAGTGAGAAAATACATGTCATAAACGGCAATTCTGCGACTTTACAGAGTGAAAGGTGATATGAATGGAAATATTGCGATATGATGATATATTATTGTTATATATTGCCATAGAGTGTGCAAGTTCTGTCTGTCCACTAGTGAACTATTTAGACTCTATGGACTATATAATTTACATTCTGCGGTACGGTGTTTGTGTCTGGCAGACTTCCAGCAGCCACCCTGCGTAAAAAAAGAAGAGGAGGAAGTTTGGACCACTCAGGAGCAGGGAAAGCACCTTCTCCGGACAGGGGAGGGCGATCTCACCGTTTTGCCACCGATGGTCATCTCTGTGAAGACCGAAGACCATGAAGACAAACAACAAGCAGACAAGCACTTAGCTCCGATATCAGATGACAACGGCACAAGGTCAAACTCTCCTGAGGCTGAGGACCGGGACGACACCCAAGAACCTTTAAACAGCGATACAAACAGCGAAGGTCATTTGAGGACGCACACTGACAAGAAACACTCTGAAAAGAGGACAGGTAAAAACGGTTTGACCTGCTCAGTTTGTGCAAAAAGATTTCCGAAAAAGGGCGATTTGACCCGACACGTGCTAACGCACACAGGAGAAAAGCCCTTTATTTGCTCAATGTGTGGCAAAAGCTTCCATCAAAAGTCAAATATTATCACACACATGAGGACGCACACTGGAGAAAAACCTTTTATATGCTCCGTCTGCGGTGATAAATTTGCTCAGAGGTCCACTTTGAAGAAACACATGAAAACACACACGGGAGAAAAACCCTTTAGTTGCTCAGTTTGCGGCAAAAGATTCCCTCATAGGTATACGATGGTGTCGCACATGAGAACGCACACGGGAGAAAAACCCTTTAGTTGTTCGGTTTGTGATGAAAGATTCTCTCAAAAAGCAAACATGTTGAAACACAGAAAAACCCACACTGGAGAAAAAGCTTTTAGTTGCTCAGTTTGTGGAAAAGGTTATTCTTATAAGAAAGGTCTGACGGCACACATGCAAACACACAATGGAGAAGAAATGGGCAGTTTGCGCTGAAAGCCACACATGGGAGAGTCACCTAGAAAGGTTGATGTTACTATTATTATTATTATTATTACTATTAATTAGAGGTGTCACTAGATCTTGAGAGATAAAACACCCGATGAAATGAAAATGAACATCATAATTTTGCTGGCCTTCATATATTGCCGTGTGCATGCATGTCTGTTTTTCTCATCTGTCACCGTCTAACCGTGCACTGGTTCAGCGCCTAGACCAGGGGTCGGCAACCTTTATCATCAAAATAGTCATTTGCTTCTGTTTCCAGTAAGAAAAAAAATAGCCTGGAGCCGCGAAACACACCCAGATTATACATTTGAAAAAACTGCGAGCTGATATTCATTCATTCATTCATTTTCTGTACCGCTTATCCTCATTAGGGTCACGGGGATGCTGGAGCCTATCCCAGCTGGCTTTTTTATGGACAATTTTTTAATGTCATGTGGAGCCAAGTGTTGCCAACTCGGCCAGTTTCTCACTAAATCTGGCGTCTTCCCAAACCCCCTGGGTGACTTATCCTGTGTGTGTCAAAAACGACTAGCGACAAAGGTAAGGGCTTTTCGTGACGTCATATGGAGACTTTCCAGTATTTGGAGACGTAAAAGTGAAAGCACGTATAGTTCAGGCGGTTCTGCCATGAAGTCCTACCGCTACCTTTGATGCTAACCCACGGAGATGTCAGAATTCAGTTTAGTTGCATTCACGGACATGCGGTAAGTTGGATAATCACTGCAACAAGGAGAAGAGCAATGGGTTGCCATCCCCTGACCTAAGTGCTTTATAGAACAACATAAAACAGAGTGAGACCTCTTCAGTCATACCTTCACTCCGTCTCTGTGGGTTGGCAAGGCCACTAGCATAAACATGCAGCATAAAAGTGAGGAGCAATGGAAGGTAAGGTTTTAGGAGTGAAAAAGATGGTTACAAAGCCAAAGGCCACAGCCCTCATGTGGGAATATTAATGAGTAAGGTGCGCCATCAACACAAACAAGTCAGTATGCCAAAATTATTCTAAAACATAAAACAAGCTTTTATGCACATCTTTGGTACAAAAACAAATTACCCATCAAGATGCAAAGTCAACACTCACTGAGATGTTTGGTCGTCAAAGTAAATATAAACACGACAGAAAGTCATCGCAAAATAAACACTAATCTTAAAATCAGTTGAAAAGCCAGCATTTCAAGAAATGCTACAAACATTTGACAGACAGTACAACTTGCCGGTGAGAAAATAAGCCAAATCCATGACTTTTCAACTGTGAAAGATGACATATTAAAGAATATTTTGCATTTATTGCTATATTATTATTATTATTACATATGATCATAACATTAAGGGTTTATTTAGTATTTAAAAAATATGGACAATATCGTTTTAAATTTAATTTGTGGGACAATAAACATTTCAAAAAACACCTGCATTGGTTTGCGATGTGGTTGTGTGCTGTCATTTTGTCTTCGTTGTACTTTTTGTTTTTGTTTTTACAATTAATGTTAAAATTCTTGTCTCTGGAACTCGTACGCCCCTTGAATTAATACATTAATGAAATTGAAACTGTGACATTTTGACCTTGTTATGAAACTGCATTAACAACTGTAAAAACACCAAATGTTTGTCTTTTCCTTCAATCCAATCTAACAAGCATTTATTATGGAAGTTAGGCCATCACCCCTTAGGCATGCATAGTATTGGATGCTGGTGAAGGAGCGACGACTGATGACATATTCGGGGCTCTTTGAAAGAACAAAAGCGTTGTATGAGGAGAAGCTTTTTTAAACGAGAGGACAACTACAAATTGAAGCCTCTTACAGGACTCACACTGCAGGTATGTTAACACGTTCACTGATCTTCTACTTTTAACACTTAGCAAGTCAATTTTAGTTATTTAGTGAAATGTTTGATCAAAGATGGCGGCGTAGACAAACCAAACACAGTTTTGGACATAACATGGCTGTACGTTAACCGAGGCACCGCTGTACGAGTACACGCAGGTGAAAAACCTTTTGACTGTTCACACATGAGACGTCACCCGTAAGCCGTGATCTGCTGTGTGTATGATACCGGATTTTCTCTCATCAGTTCCGTGTTAGTGTGCCGCTAAGAAAATCTGAAAAGGTACATTGTCATGGTACAGACTACAACCAAATTATGTGCAAACGTTTTTAGTGCATAATAAAATAAAGACAATAACAAATAAAAAGGGAATAAAGACATAATAAATACAGAAAAAAGACAATAAAATCTGTAAAAGCGAAGGTGTACGTCAATAATCACGATGAAACCTGCACACAATTTGGAATGAGATCATCTCGCGCAGTCTCCGGTGCGGCCGCAAGGTGGCAGTGTGACGTCATAGATGCTTTAAGCCGCCGTCGAAGGAGAAAAAGGGTAGTACGGCCTAAAATTAGCAACCCTTCAAGCGCGTGTTTCCTGTAGTTAGTGAGCGAAAACGTCAAAATGTTGAAAGAGTTGGTAAAGGAGCGACTAATGGCGGCTGCTGACGAAATATTCGCGCTGTTTGAAAGAACGTTAGCGGCGTACGAGGAGGAACTTTCTCGAAAAAGGGAGGAGAACGAGCGACGACGAAGACAACTGGAATCGGTTACCAAAACTCAAATTGGGTTACCCGTTGAAGGTAATATGTACTGGCATTCTATTTCTAACACATTTCATTTGGTTTTATCAAAAGCCAGGACAGTACTAACTCATAAATAACACAACATAAATACAAACAGTAATCGCGTTATCATCTTCTACATGTTGAAACAGATGGCAGCCATATTGATTTTTCAACCAATAGGAAAGCGAGGTCACGTCAACTCTCAGCACGCAAATTTCCAGCTATTTACAATCAAATAGCACATCAGAACATAAGTAAAAAAGCGCAAAACTAAAAGATAAAGCAGCATCCCGGTTGTGTCGTTACTGAAGATTGGCGTTTTTCTGTCACTCGTGTTGTTCCGTACCCTGTCTACGCAACCTCTGTTTCCCCCTTGTTCTTGTCCTGTTTTGTTGTGCTCAGTGTGCTGTGTATGTTTGCCTATAAGCACGCAAAAAAAAATCGCCTCTCAATTGTATCCCAACCAAGCAAGCCAGCTCCCGTGGTTCATTTCAAAGGTGGCTTTAAAATCACCGTCTAGTACAAACCCTGGCAAAAACGAGTGACTCGCCAGTCTCTGGGGGTGCTCATTCACTTGTTTAATTTTGTAGGAGAAAACGCTGATCACAAACATGACACAAAACTAAAGTTATTTCAAATGGAAACTTTCTGACTTGAAGAAGCACAAAATAAATGAAGAAGATTTGTGGTAGTCAGTTACTTTTTTAGCTCAAATAGCGGGGAAGAAATTCTGGAATCACTCAGTTCTGAGGGAGAAATGATAGGTTGACATCTCTTTGCCAAAGCAGAGTAACCAAACATTTCTCGAGGCACATGGTCGATATATATTGGTATATTTCAGTATGTTTTGCATCCAAAAAGCAGGCATGCCAAAATGTTGCACTGCTGCTGGATGTTACCAGATTCAGAGTGATACTGTAAGGTTACTTTTCCAAAAGAGGAATGTTTAAGATAAAAATGGACAATCAGTAACAAATACTTTTTTAGACCAAGCAGAGGGGAAAAATCTGGAACTACTCAATTCTGAGGGAAAACATTATGGAATCCTGAAAAACAAAAGAACACTTCAACATACCCCTAGTATGGATGCGCGGGCCATGACGATGACCTTATGTGTCTTTCTTCAAAGAATGTTGTCGCAGTTTTTTCTTCATGGCAATATGCATTATTATCTTTAAAAAAATGATTTCATCATCTCCAAACAAGCTTATTTTTCTGACCTTTTAAAGGGGCTTGAAGGTTGTATTTGATAGACTATATAATATTTGACATAACTTAGCTAAAGTGTTTGTGTCGCTTGTGCCCTCCAGAAGTGCATCAGTTGATGGGTCGTCAAGAAGGACCTCCCCCTCCAATACAGGAGGGGAGCTCTACTTGGACGCAGGAGGACCCCCAGCCCCCCCGCGTTAAAGAGGAAGAGGATCCACAGTCCCCCCACGTTAAAGAGGAAGTAGAAGAACTATTTATCACTCAGGAAGGAGAATGTCTTCGAGGGCCAGAGTTGCCACCGACTGGTGTCTCTGTGAAGATTGAAAACCATGAGGAAGAACCACAAGCAGACAACTTAGCTCCACTATCAGATAGTGACGACACAACATTGTACTCTCCTGAGGCTGAAGATGGGGACGACACCCAAGAACCTTTGAGCAGCGATACGGACTGCGAAGGTGACATGAGGACTCGCACCGGTTACAAACACTTTGAGCGCTCTGAAAAACGCAAAGAACGTTTGACTTGCTCAGTTTGCGCTAAACGTTTTCCTAAAAGGGGTGATCTGACTCGACACATGCGGACGCACACTGGAGAAAAACCTTTCAGTTGCACAATTTGTGGTAAAAGATTCCCTCGAAAGTCCACTGTTATCACACATATGAGAACGCACACTGGAGAAAAACCATTCAGTTGTTCATTTTGTGGTAAAGGGTTTTCTCAAAACGTTGCGATGGTATCACACATGAGGACACACACTGGAGAAAAACCCTACAGTTGTCCCGTTTGTGGAAAATCATTCTCTCGCAGGTCGTACATGGTATCGCACGCGAGGACACACACAGGAGAAAAACCGTATTCTTGTTCATTTTGTGAGAAAACATTCACACGGCACAACAATTTGATGGCACACGTGCGGACACACAATGGAGAATAAAGATTTTCCCGTCCCGTGTTGGAATCAAATTGTAGACGTGTTATGTCACACGCAAGTAAGGAAGCGATGATCCTGCTGTGTGTGTGTGTGCGTGTGTGTGCGTGCGTATTATGCCAGATTCCCTCATTGGTTCCCAGTTAGTGTGCGGCTAAGAACCTGCGGCGAGATTATATCACTTTATAATGACTTCCTAACAACCTCAGGCTGTCTGATTGGTTGTGGACAACACGGATGGACCTCAGGGCTAAAGCGTCTACTCGCACATGTGCGACCAGAAAACAGTACGACCACTGAAAGGTAGAAATTTGTCCTTTTATTACTGTGGGATTTAAAAATAGTCTAAAAAATTAACATGTGGAATCAATTGATGACAGCTTGTCACATGCTAAGAGGTATTTGACTTATCTCTAAACCAGAGGTGTACATAGTGCTCCCCGGAGGCCATTTGTGGCCCACGGCTGTTTTTTAAGTGACCCTCAGCGCATTAAAAATGTATAATTTTACAAGAAAGGTAAAAAAATCCGCAAAAATAGAGAAGATTTCATCTAATAAGAAAAGTCAAAATTTTGTGAGAATTTTAGTGGCATAATGTTGCAATATTAAACGGGGAAATGCAATTTTTTGCTGTAATGTTTGGGAACAGTAGGTTGCAAAAAATGTTGACATTGAGACACAAGACATTGTGGTGGTTATGGATTGTAGTGCTCCTCGTGGTTCCTGGATTCTGGGAAAGATTACAAGTGCTTACCCAGATAAAGAAGGACTGGTAAGGGCTGTACAATTGAAGACAAAGACTGGACAACTCGAAAAACTTATCTCCAACATCCTCTTACTACAAGCCGTTTGAAGAGAAGAAAACTATTACCTACACGCTCTTAAGCTCCTTTTTTGTTTGTTGTTTAATTGTGCTGTGTGCACAATCGGGGCTGGTGTGAAGGAGCCATTTATGTTTTGTTAGTGTTTAGTTAATTTGCTTAGTTTCATGGTAATTGCGGAGAGTTGTTATCGGTCAAACACTTGTGTCTGTATGCAGGCGTGGCATATAAAGGCGCGGAAGCAACCGTGCATGAAATCAGGGTGACGGGGAGGTTATGTGTTTTTTACCGCTCACACGCCAACTCACGCATGCAATTGCAGACTTTCACACCCACAACAATTCAGCCTGCCAACACTTGCCATTCTAGACATAGGCATTGTTTTTATTCTCATACACAATAAACAATACATTTACTTCAATGTTACCTGTCTGAAAATTATCTCATTGGAGCGTGTTATTGCCTGGATTTGCCACACCCGGAAGCGACTACAGTAGTGCAAGACTTGGTAGTCGCTTCGCAAGTAAAAACCTGACCTTGTGGATAAAGTGAAGACAGACCTTTTGTTGTTAAGGGAAACATAGAGCAAAGACGTGGTGTCCTTAACACACAAGCAAAGGCCTTTATGCCTGAACTTACCACAGTGACTGCCCAGCCAAACCTAACAGCGGCTCCACCATCTGAAATCAAAAGATGTTCAAGCACTGCAGGACCTTGCTTTGTTTCTCCACGAATGCTGGAATGCATTGTCTGAAATACACAAAATGGAGGTGATGAATGCCCCATGCCACATGAGGGAAATAATCATGAAGTGGCCCTACAAGCTGCGAGACAGCTGGAGATCAACAGCTTAGGAGCTGCAGGAGCACAGAGGCTTCAGAGCTACGTTCCTTGAACAGCAAGTTAAGATCCTGTCCCATCCTCTGTTTGGTGACATCTCCGACACCAAACCCAGCCGTGTATCTGCATGCAAGATCATCAAAGGCAGCAGCTTTGCAACATCCATCACAACCACTAACATCCCTGCCTCTTCAGGGTTCCTCTTAAAGGTTGGTCACATCAGCAGGAAATGTAAGAGTCATCTTACCTGTGACACTTGTAAACTAAACCACCCCGCTATTCTGCATTTTGTAAGAGACCATCAAGCAAAACCAACTGTGACACCAGTGAGCAATGCTCTTGTCTCTCACCGGACCAGTGTTTGTACCGAGGCTGTGCTCTTTCAATTTTCCTATTGAGATGAAAGTTAAGAAAGGAGATAAGGTTCTGAAGACTTATGCCTTCTTAGACTCTGGGAGCACCGCTACCATTATCACCTGCAACCCGGTGAAGAAGCTGAACTTGCAAGGCTCAAGAATCCACATCATGTTACGGACCATGGGTCAGGAAAGACGGGTTGCCAGCCATTGTGTAGTGGGGCTGGAGATATCTGAGTTAAAAGAAAACAATTGTATAGAGCTTCCAAAGGTCTACACACAAGACGTCATTCCTGTCTGGCAACATTCCCCGTTAACAAGACTTGAAGAAATGTCAATATTTGAAGGACATTACGATCCTAGTACTGGACACCGACGTAGGACTCTACGTAAGGTAATGGAGCCATGGGAGATAATAAACACCCAAGGTAATGGACATATGCCGTGAAGACTTCATTGGGATGGTTCATAAACGGACCCTGGAGAAGTGTAGTTAGCAGTTGGGGAACCTGCCCAAATGTCTACACCAACAGAACCTCTGTTTCCAAGCTGGAGGAGCTGTTGGTACCTCAGAACTATCAGGAATTTAATGAGAGGGCACTAGACAAGGAGCATTAAATGTTAACTGAGGACAAGAAATTCCCGGAGATCATTGTGAGATCGGCTTCTTTATCAAAAGGACATTACTGCATGGACCTGCCCTTTAAGAAGGATGACATCATTATGCCCAACAACCGGTGCATTGTGGAGCATTATCTTTAGAGCCTCAAAAGAAAATTTGAAAGAAACGGGACCTATAAGGAGGAATACACGGCATATGTGACTGAGCTCATCCACAGGGGCTACGCTGAAGTGGTACTTCAATATCAACTATCATGGAAGCGATCGTGGGTATGGTACAGTGTCTTACCTGAGGCTACAGGATGACAAGGGATGTGTGCATCTAGCATTTGTGCTAGGCAAGGCTAGGGTGGCACCGTTAAAGCAGACAACTATTCCTCGCCTTAAGCTTACTGCTGCGGTACCGGCTGCTAAGGTAGACAAACTGTTAAAAGGGGAGCTGTCACTTCATCTGAACAGCTCATGTTTTTGGATCGATAGTCAGACGGTCCTGAAGTATATCTGTAATAACAGCGAGCGATTTCACACATTTGTTCATAATAGAGTGGCTGCAACAGAAGTGTTGAATATTCACCAGCAGCTTGGTCATCCAGAAAGAAACCTCATGCTCTCGGTTCTTCGAAAAAGATACCGGATCCCCAATGCCAACTTGGCTTGCAGAAGGGTAATTTTTGAATGCGTGTTTTGCAGACGCTATAGAGGACGGCCATCAGAGCAGAAGATGGCTGATATGCCAGAAGAGCGAACATGTTCAGGATTGCCACCCTTCACCAACATGGGTGTGGACTATTTCAGGTCAATTGAGGTCGAGAGAGGCAGAGCCATGGTTAAAAGATATGGGGTTATATTTACCTGCATGGCAAGCCGGGCAGTACATTTGGAGGTGGCACATTCTCTAACCAGCAACTCCTGCATTAATGCCGTAAGGCGCTTTCTTTGTCGAAGAGGTCCTGCGCGTCAAACGAGATCCGACGATGGCACTAATTTTATTGGTGCGGTGCATGAACTTAGGGAAGCTTTAGTAGCAATAAACCACAGCATAGTCCACCAAGTTTTGCTGTCACAGGAGATTGAATGGTTTTTAATCCTCCTGCTGCATCGCATCATCAAAGTGTGTGGGAGCGTCTCATCAGAATGGTCAGAAAGGTGCTTTCTTCTGTTCTACGAGAGCAAACACTAGATGATGAAAGCCTTCAAACTATTCTATGCGAAGTTGAGGCCATCCTCAATGGATGACCCATTACAAAGTTCTCAGAAGATGTGAATGATTTGAAAGCTCTTGCCCCAAATCACATTCTGTTGCTCAAAGAAAATGCTATTCTTACTCCTGGTGCTTTTCAAGACAGTGACCTGTACATCAAAAAACAGTGGAGGCAGGTTCAATACCTCTCAGGGCTGTTCTTGAAAAGATGCAGGAGAGAATACTTGCCCTTGCTGCAAGAACCTCGGAGGAGCTTCACAGTTGGTGACATTGTGGTGGTTATGGATTGTAGTGCTCCTCGTGGTTCCTGGATTCTGGGAAAGATTACAAGTGCTTACCCAGATAAAGAAGGACTGGTAAGGGCTGTACAATTGAAGACAAAGACTGGACAACTCGAAAAACTTATCTCCAACATCCTCTTACTACAAGCCGTTTGAAGAGAAGAAAACTATTACCTACACGCTCTTAAGCTCCTTTTTTGTTTGTTGTTTAATTGTGCTGTGTGCACAATCGGGGCTGGTGTGAAGGAGCCATTTATGTTTTGTTAGTGTTTAGTTAATTTGCTTAGTTTCATGGTAATTGCGGAGAGTTGTTATCGGTCAAACACTTGTGTCTGTATGCAGGCGTGGCATATAAAGGCGCGGAAGCAACCGTGCATGAAATCAGGGTGACGGGGAGGTTATGTGTTTTTTACCGCTCACACGCCAACTCACGCATGCAATTGCAGACTTTCACACCCACAACAATTCAGCCTGCCAACACTTGCCATTCTAGACATAGGCATTGTTTTTATTCTCATACACAATAAACAATACATTTACTTCAATGTTACCTGTCTGAAAATTATCTCATTGGAGCGTGTTATTGCCTGGATTTGCCACACCCGGAAGCGACTACAGTAGTGCAAGACTTGGTAGTCGCTTCGCAAGTAAAAACCTGACCTTGTGGATAAAGTGAAGACAGACCTTTTGTTGTTAAGGGAAACATAGAGCAAAGACGTGGTGTCCTTAACACACAAGCAAAGGCCTTTATGCCTGAACTTACCACAGTGACTGCCCAGCCAAACCTAACAGCGGCTCCACCATCTGAAATCAAAAGATGTTCAAGCACTGCAGGACCTTGCTTTGTTTCTCCACGAATGCTGGAATGCATTGTCTGAAATACACAAAATGGAGGTGATGAATGCCCCATGCCACATGAGGGAAATAATCATGAAGTGGCCCTACAAGCTGCGAGACAGCTGGAGATCAACAGCTTAGGAGCTGCAGGAGCACAGAGGCTTCAGAGCTACGTTCCTTGAACAGCAAGTTAAGATCCTGTCCCATCCTCTGTTTGGTGACATCTCCGACACCAAACCCAGCCGTGTATCTGCATGCAAGATCATCAAAGGCAGCAGCTTTGCAACATCCATCACAACCACTAACATCCCTGCCTCTTCAGGGTTCCTCTTAAAGGTTGGTCACATCAGCAGGAAATGTAAGAGTCATCTTACCTGTGACACTTGTAAACTAAACCACCCCGCTATTCTGCATTTTGTAAGAGACCATCAAGCAAAACCAACTGTGACACCAGTGAGCAATGCTCTTGTCTCTCACCGGACCAGTGTTTGTACCGAGGCTGTGCTCTTTCAATTTTCCTATTGAGATGAAAGTTAAGAAAGGAGATAAGGTTCTGAAGACTTATGCCTTCTTAGACTCTGGGAGCACCGCTACCATTATCACCTGCAACCCGGTGAAGAAGCTGAACTTGCAAGGCTCAAGAATCCACATCATGTTACGGACCATGGGTCAGGAAAGACGGGTTGCCAGCCATTGTGTAGTGGGGCTGGAGATATCTGAGTTAAAAGAAAACAATTGTATAGAGCTTCCAAAGGTCTACACACAAGACGTCATTCCTGTCTGGCAACATTCCCCGTTAACAAGACTTGAAGAAATGTCAATATTTGAAGGACATTACGATCCTAGTACTGGACACCGACGTAGGACTCTACGTAAGGTAATGGAGCCATGGGAGATAATAAACACCCAAGGTAATGGACATATGCCGTGAAGACTTCATTGGGATGGTTCATAAACGGACCCTGGAGAAGTGTAGTTAGCAGTTGGGGAACCTGCCCAAATGTCTACACCAACAGAACCTCTGTTTCCAAGCTGGAGGAGCTGTTGGTACCTCAGAACTATCAGGAATTTAATGAGAGGGCACTAGACAAGGAGCATTAAATGTTAACTGAGGACAAGAAATTCCCGGAGATCATTGTGAGATCGGCTTCTTTATCAAAAGGACATTACTGCATGGACCTGCCCTTTAAGAAGGATGACATCATTATGCCCAACAACCGGTGCATTGTGGAGCATTATCTTTAGAGCCTCAAAAGAAAATTTGAAAGAAACGGGACCTATAAGGAGGAATACACGGCATATGTGACTGAGCTCATCCACAGGGGCTACGCTGAAGTGGTACTTCAATATCAACTATCATGGAAGCGATCGTGGGTATGGTACAGTGTCTTACCTGAGGCTACAGGATGACAAGGGATGTGTGCATCTAGCATTTGTGCTAGGCAAGGCTAGGGTGGCACCGTTAAAGCAGACAACTATTCCTCGCCTTAAGCTTACTGCTGCGGTACCGGCTGCTAAGGTAGACAAACTGTTAAAAGGGGAGCTGTCACTTCATCTGAACAGCTCATGTTTTTGGATCGATAGTCAGACGGTCCTGAAGTATATCTGTAATAACAGCGAGCGATTTCACACATTTGTTCATAATAGAGTGGCTGCAACAGAAGTGTTGAATATTCACCAGCAGCTTGGTCATCCAGAAAGAAACCTCATGCTCTCGGTTCTTCGAAAAAGATACCGGATCCCCAATGCCAACTTGGCTTGCAGAAGGGTAATTTTTGAATGCGTGTTTTGCAGACGCTATAGAGGACGGCCATCAGAGCAGAAGATGGCTGATATGCCAGAAGAGCGAACATGTTCAGGATTGCCACCCTTCACCAACATGGGTGTGGACTATTTCAGGTCAATTGAGGTCGAGAGAGGCAGAGCCATGGTTAAAAGATATGGGGTTATATTTACCTGCATGGCAAGCCGGGCAGTACATTTGGAGGTGGCACATTCTCGAACCAGCAACTCCTGCATTAATGCCGTAAGGCGCTTTCTTTGTCGAAGAGGTCCTGCGCGTCAAACGAGATCCGACGATGGCACTAATTTTATTGGTGCGGTGCATGAACTTAGGGAAGCTTTAGTAGCAATAAACCACAGCATAGTCCACCAAGTTTTGCTGTCACAGGAGATTGAATGGTTTTTAATCCTCCTGCTGCATCGCATCATCAAAGTGTGTGGGAGCGTCTCATCAGAATGGTCAGAAAGGTGCTTTCTTCTGTTCTACGAGAGCAAACACTAGATGATGAAAGCCTTCAAACTATTCTATGCGAAGTTGAGGCCATCCTCAATGGATGACCCATTACAAAGTTCTCAGAAGATGTGAATGATTTGAAAGCTCCTTTTTTGTTTGTTGTTGAATTGTGCTGTGTACACAATCTGGGCCGGTGTGAAGGAGCCATTTATGTTTTGTTAGTGTTTAGTTAATTTGCTTTGTTTCAGGGTAATTGCGGAGAGTTGTTATTGGTCAAACACTTGTGTCTGTATCCAGGCGTGGAATATAAAGGCGCGGAAGTGACTGTGCATGAAATCAGGGTGACGGGAGGTCACACGGTTTTTACTGCTCACACGCCAGCTTACGCTCCGCACCCGAAAGCGACTAGACCAAGACTTGGTAGTCGCTATAGTTCTAATGTTATGCGAATGATTATGGCAATCAAGTCCTAATCATTAGAAAAACATTTTAAAAAAGAAATTCAATGAAAGGAAAAGTGTAGAAGTCTTATAATACAGTATTAGGGAAAATATTGTCATATTAGTAGCATGGAGTTGAAAACGTGTTCTTTTAAGTCGAAATATTATGAGAAAAAAATTAAGTTGTCATTTTTGTAAAATTAGGTTGGAGAAAAAGTCAAAGTTTTATGGGAATAAGACAATTAAACAAACAGCAAAGACCAAAGTTCATTCTAATAATGTTTTTCACCTATACATACATATACTGTATATATACATACACACACACTGCTTGGCCAAAAAGAAAGTTGCCACCAGATGAAAAGGTCATACACACCTTAGCTTTGATTACGGCACGCATTTGCTGTGGCGTTGTCTCGCTAAGCTTCTGCAATGTCACAAGATCCTGCATTGATGATGATAGAGTTGACTGCCGTGCAAAGCCTTCTCCAGCACATCCCAAAGATTCTCAATGGGGTTAAGGTCTGGACTCCATATGTGAAAATGATGTCTCATGCTCCCCGAACCGCTCTTTCACAATTTGAGCCCGATGAATCCTGGCATAGTCATCTTGGAATATGGAATATTCCCCGTGCCAGGGAAGAAAGAATGCATGGATGGAATAACCTGCTCATTCCGTAGTCAGGTAGTCAGCTGACCTCATTCTTGGAGCACATAGTGTTGCTGAACCTAGACCTGACCAACTGCAGCAACCTCTACCTATTTGCTTAGTTCGATCCAGGTGGTGACTCTTTTCGGCTGGGCAGTGTATAGAACTTCTTAGCATAGCTCCATGTCTATCAAAGTGGACCTTTCATCCTTTCATCGTTCAGTTTGTAGCCCTCGTTGGAAAAGGTTTGGACACCCCTGCTCTAATCCATGAACTCCACATGTGATTTTTTTTAAGCACGGTGACGTTTCTTTATTTAATCCTACATCGCTGATCACCAAAATAATTGTGTTGTGGCATTTTGTTGTCTTGGGGCAATACAACTGAAATAAAAAGGGCACATATGCTTTGAAATAAGCACAATTTTGATTCTGACCCCTCTGCAGCTTCTCTTTCTTCTGTGCTGCAAGGTTGCACGGAAAAAGAAAAAGACGCAAGTCAGCAGCACTGGGGAAAAAAAATCATGAGCTAAAGGGTGAGGAAACGCATTCCAAATGATGAAACAATGGTGACAGCTGATGAAATTGGACTTTTAACAAAGTCCCATGCCAAGGAAATGTCCTCCTCCTCCTCCGGCAGCAATTACGGACATCAACGTGTGCGAAGCGCTACAGACCCGTCTGACTGTTGTATTGTAGCGTTTGGCAGGGGCGGAGTCATTTGTTGTGACTGTAAAAAAAGTTGACTTCTTCGGTAGCGGGTTCTCTGAGGCTAATCTGAAATCGGGAAACATCCCAAGCGACCGTTTTAACGTAATCGGGCGCCAAGAAGAGTTTTCAGAAGACCCATATGAAGAGAAACATAAGGAGTGACCGCACCTCGCCCGGACGTGGGATACCGGGGCCTCACCCTGGAGCCAGGCCTGGGGGAGGGGCTCGCAGGCGAGTGCCTGGTGGTCAGGTCTTCACCCGTGGGACCTGGCCGGGCCTAGCCCGAAGAAGCCGCACGGGAACTCCCCCCCGCAGACCCACCACCTGCAGGGGCAAGCATAAGGGTCCGGTGCTGTGTGATTTGGGCAGTGGTCGAGGGCGGGTGTCCGGGCGACCTGGGCTTCGGCGACCAAATCTGGTTCTTGGGACATGGAATGTCACTTCTCTGGTGGGGAAGGAGCCCGAGCTTGTGGAAGAGGCGGAGAGATTCCGACTAGATATAGTCGGACTCACCTCAACCCACAGTTTAGGCTCTGGAACCAAATTCCTTGAGAGGGGCTGGACCTTGTTCTTCTCTGGAGTTGCCGCTGGGGAGAGGCGGCGAGCTGGTGTGGGCTTATTGTTAGCCCCCCGGCTTGGTGCCTCTGTGTTGGAGTCATCCCCAGTAAACGAGAGGGTCACTTCCCTACGCCTTAGGGCTGGGGAAAGGGTCCTGACTGTGGTTTGTGCCTATGCGCCGAACGGCAGTTCAGAGTACCCAGCCTTCTTGGAGTCTATCAGAGGGGTGCTGGAGAGCACCCCAGCTGGTGACTCCATAGTTCTACTGGGAGACTTCAACGCCCATGTGGGCAATGACAGTGTGACTTGGAGGGGCGTGGTTGGGAGGAACGGCCTCCCTGACCTGAACCCGTGCGGTGTGTTGTTGCTGGACTTCTGTGCGAATTACAGTTTGTCCATAACGAACACCATGTTCGAACATAAGGATGCCCATAAGTGCACTTGGCACCAGGACACCCTAGGTCGCAGGTCTATGATCGACTTTGTGGTCGTATCATCAGACCTGCGTCCGTATGTTCTGGACACGCGGGTGAAGAGAGGGGCTGAGCTGTCAACTGACCACCACCTGGTGATGAGTTGGATTAGATGGCGGGGAAGGATGCCGGACAGACCTGGCAGACCCAAACGCGTAGTGAGGGTGTGCTGGGAACGTCTGGCAGAATCTCCCGTTCGTCGAGTCTTCAACTCTCATCTCCGGCAGAGCTTCGCCTGCATTTCGAGGGAGGACCGGGATATTGAGTCCGAATGGGCCGTATTCCGTGCCTCTATTGCTGAGGCAGCCAGTTGTGGTTGCGGCCGCAAGGTGGTCGGTGCCAGTCGTGGTGGCAAGCCCCGAACCCGATGGTGGACACCGGGGGTTAGGGCTGCCGTCAAGCTGAAAAAGGAGTCCTATCGAGCATGGATGGCTTGCGGGACTCCCGAAGCAGCTGACAGGTACCGGCAGGCCAAGCGGCACGCGGCTTCGGCGGTGGTCGAGGCAAAAACTCGGGTGTGGGAGGAGTTCGGTGAGGCTATGGAGCACGACTTTCGGTCGGCCTCGAAGAGGTTCTGGCAAACCGTCCGACACCTCAGAAAGGGGAAGCAGCCCCCAGTTCACACTGTTTACAGTGCGGACGGGGGCTTGCTGACCACGACTGTGGATATAGTTGGTCGGTGGAAGGAATACTTCGAGGCCCTTCTCAATCCCACTGACATGCCTTCCATAGAGGAAGCAGAGTCTGAGGATACGTACGTGGACAGTTCTATCACCGTGGCTGAGGTAATTGGGGTAGTCAAATCACTCCCCAGTGGCAAGGCTCCGGGGGTAGACGAGTTCCGCTCAGAATTTCTCAAGGCTCTGGATGTTGGAGGACTGTGTTGGTTGACACGCCTCTACAACATTGCATGGAAGTCAGGAACAGTACCTCTGGACTGGCAGACCGGGGTGGTGGTCCCCATTTTTAAAAAGGGTGACCGGAGGGTGTGTTCCAACTATAGGGGGATCACACTCCTCAGCCTTCCTGGGAAAGTCTACTCCAGGGTGCTGGAGAGAAGGGTACGACCGTTAGTCGAACCTCGGTTAGAGGAGCTGCAATGTGGTTTTCGTCCCGGTCGCGGAACACTGGACCAGCTCTACACCCTTGCAAGGGTACTCGAGGGTATGTGGGAGTTTGCCCAACCAGTCTACATGTGCTTTGTAGACCTGGAAAAGGCATTCGACCGTGTCCCTCGTGGTGTCCTGTGGGGGGTGCTCCGGGAGTACGGGATTGATGGTCCGCTTCTACGTGCCATTCGGTCCTTGTACAATCGAAGCAGGAGCCTGGTTCGCATTGCCAGCAGTAAGTCGAGCTTGTTTCCGGTGAACGTTGGCCTCCGCCAAGGCTGCCCTTTGTCACCGATTCTGTTCATAATCTTCATGGACAGAATTTCTAGGCGCAGTCAAGGTGTTGAGGGAGTCCAGCTTGGTGACCTTAGGATCTCGTCTCTGCTATTTGCAGACGATGTGGTCCTTATGGCCTCATCAGGCTGTGACCTTCAGCGTTTACTGGAGCGGTTTGCAGCTGAGTGTGAAGCTTCTGGGATGAGACTCAGCACCTCCAAATCCGAGGCCATGGTTCTCAGTCGGAAACGGGTGGACTGTACCCTCCGGGTTGGGAGTGAGGTCTTGCCTCAGGTGGAGGAGTTCAAGTATCTCGGGTTCTTGTTCACGAGTGAGGGAAGGTTGGAGCGTGAGATCGACAGACGGATCGGTGCAGCATCTGCAGTAATGCGGTCGCTGTACCGGACCGTCGTGGTGAAGAGAGAGCTGAGCCGGAAGGCAAAGCTCTCTGTTTACCGATCGATCTACGTTCCCACCCTCACCTATGGTCATGAGTTATGGGTCATGACCGAAAGAATGAGATCGCGGATACAAGCGGCGGAAATGAGTTTCCTTCGTAGGGTGGCTGGACTCACCCTAAGAGATAGGGTGAGGAGCTCGGCCATCCGGGAGGAGCTCAGAGTAGAGCCGCTGCTCCTTCACATCGAGAGGAGCCAGTTGAGGTGGCTCGGGCATCTAGTCCGGATGCCTCCCGGGCGCCTCCCTGGTGAGGTGTTTCGGGCATGCCCAGTCGGCAGAAGGCCCCCGGGAAGACCTAGGACACGCTGGAGGGACTATGTCTCACAGCTGGCCTGGGAACGCCTTGGTGTCCTCCCGATGGAGCTGGAAGAGGTCGCTGGGGACCGGGAAGTCTGGACTTCCCTACTGAAGCTGCTGCCCCCGCGACCCGGACCCGGATAAGCGGTGGAAAATGGATGGATGGATGGATGGGCGCCAAGAAACCCCAAAAGCTGACAGATGATCGATAAACATCTTTTTTTTTAAATTTGCTATTTGTTGTCGAGTTTGATTGTAACCTCTTTATTCCTCGGCACTCACTATCAATGCCGTCGCAAGATCGCAGCAGCATGACGTCACGGAGGCTCCGCTTGCCGTAAAATGTCCACCGGAGACGGAAAAAGGCGGAAGTTAGAAGGAGAGGGGGGCGTGGGGGAATAAAAGGCCACATTAGGAGGGCTTCAGTTTAGCGTCTTCCAAAAACAACAACAAAATGCTGAAGGAGTTGGTGAAGGAGCGACTAATGGCGGCGGCTGAGGAGATATTGGCGCTCTTTGAAAAGACGGTGGCGTCGTACGAGGAGGAACTTTGTCGAACGAGAGCGGAGAACGAGCGGCGACGACAACGACTGGAAGCTGCTTGTAAGTGAAGCTACTGTATGTTCACACTAACTTTACCAAGCTTCGACATTGAACACATCTTCCCAACTCTGCTTTTGGTCTCCAAAAAGCGCGCCTGTACCCGCAGAGGTGACGCGCTGCAATTGTGGTTTTCTTCTAAAGTTGTTGACCTTCAAATGCGCACAGTGTGAAGCCAACTGTATTTGTTGGTCTGCTTCCTAGCAAGTAACGAAAACGCTGCCTGCCACTCTTGAGACTTTTGGCTTGTGCTCACTAGTAGCACTGATGCTATTATCATTATCATTATTTATACTACAAACATCTCAGGTGGGCTCTCCGCATGGCGGGAACGTTGGGAGCCATCAGGGCCGTCAAGTGAGAATAAAACTTTCTTCCACCGTTCAATGTCCCATGTTCTCCTGCAAATTCCAAAAGAGCAACTTTGGGGAGTTGAAGGAGACATTTTTGCTTCTTAAAAGCCTTCTCTGGCAGATGTCTGATTGTTATTGGACTGCACTTGACACCAGTAACAACCTTCATTTGGGCCGAGGATGGTCTCGTGTTTTGACGGACAGCCAATGGGATCCTGCGGCTCATTTTTCTGGGTCTATCGCTTGACTCTTTTTGTTCCGTGACCCTCAGGATGTTTGAAGAAGTTTCAAATGAGTGTGTGACGTAAGCACTCTTCTCTCATTTGGTCTCGATTTTCCCGTTTGGGCCTGGACTGCGTTGACGTTTGACCAAATGCAGCATGTGACTGCCTCCTAAATTGGGTGTTGAGACAAACGCTTTCAAAAGACAATACATGACAGGACAGAACAAAGTGAAAGTGATTTCCATTAAAGTCTGTATGTGTCACATTTGTCCTGCAGTCGTCCCGCAGCTGATTGGTCACCAGGAAGAACATCCACCGCGGGCGCAAGTGGAGGACCCCCAAACCTCCAATGTTAAAGAGGAAGAGGAGGAACTCTGGAGCATTCAGGATGGAAAGTGTCTTCTAGGGCCGGAGGAAATTGAGCTTGCCAAGTTGCCACTGACTGGTCTTTCTGTGAAGACTGAAGACCATGAAGACAAACCGCAAGCTGACAACCTGGTTGCACCGCTATCAGACACAACGTCACACTCTCCCGAGGATGAACCTCTGAGCAGCGATTCAGACCATGAAGGTCATATGAAGACTCACGCTGACAAACAATCTAAATCTTCTAAGAAGAAGATGGGCATAAAAAGTTTCGCCTGTTCAGTTTGTGATGAAAGATTTTCTAAGATGGGTCATTTGACTCGCCACATGCTGACACACACAGGTGAAACACCAATTTGTTGTTCAGTTTGTGGCAAAATATTGTCTAAAAAATCTAATATGTTGTCACACATGAGAACGCACACGGGAGAAAGGCCTTTCATTTGCTCAGTTTGTGGCGAAAGCTTTTCTGAAAAGGGTCATTTGACTCGACATATGCTGAGACACACGGGGGAAAAACCTTTTTGTTGCTCAGTTTGCGGTCAAAGATTCTGTCAGCAGTCCCATATGGCGTCACACTTGAGGACACACACTGGAGAAAAACCTTTTAGTTGTTCAGTTTGTGGTCAAAGATTCTCTCAAAAGTCCAATATGGTGTCACACATGAGAACGCACACGGGAGAAAAACCTTTTAGTTGTTCAGCTTGTGGTGAAAGATTCTCTAAAAAGTCAAATATGGTAAAACACACGAGAATACACACTGGAGAAAAACCATATCCCTGTTCACTTTGCGCAAAAACATTCACTCGGCAGGACACTTTAGTTGCACACGTGCGGACTCACAATGGAGAAAAACCTTTTAGTTGTTCAGTCTGCGGTAAAGGATTCTCTCGAAAGATACGCATGGAATCGCACATGTGGACGCACACGTGAGAAAAAGCTTTTAGTTGTTCAGTGTGTGGTGACCGATTCTCTCAAAAGTCAAAAATGCTTTCACATATGAGAGCACACACGGGATAAAAAGACATTTCTGTTTACTTTGTGCACAATTTGACAATTGAGAATAAATGTTTCCTGTCCATGTTGTACTAGAAGATTCTTAAATCATAGAAGTTTCATGTGAAAAGTCACCTAGAAAGTGGTCTGTTGTGTTTGAGACCAGATTCCCTCATGGATTCTATTATAGTGTGCTATGAGAAAAAAAAAATTGTAATTTGGTACATCTGAAGTTACAAAAACACCAAAAGTTTGTGTTTTTCTGGTTTTCTTTCTAATCTCAGACTTTTTTTTAATGACAACTAGACTCTCACTCCTTCCTGGTGTATAGGGTAGAGTCAAATATTGGATTATTGTTGCCGTGGCCCAGATAGGAGGTGGGACTTGTACAATGATGTTAAAGTGAGCTTCATTATTTGGGTTTAAAGTGCTCGGTCATTTGGCCAAATCTGGTTCTTGGGACATTCCGACTAGGCATAGTCGGACACAGTTTGGGTCCTCAATGTCCTTGAGAGGGGCAGGACCTTGTTCTACAGTTGTATTACACCTATTAATAGCTTCCCAGCTTGGTACCTCAAAAAGGGTCACTTCCCTACGGTTTTGCATTGGGGAAAAGGTCATGACTGACGTTTGTGTGTATGCACTAAATGGCATTTCAGAGTACCCAACCTTCTTGGAGTTTATCAGAAGGGTGCTGGAGAGCATCCCTCCTGGTGACGCCGTAGTTTTACATAGTTGGGAAACTTCAACGTTCATGTGGGCAATGACAATGTGACCTGGCGGTCACCCTGTCTTGAGGACTCCTCAAGACTCTGGACGCGGACCCGGGTGGTGTCTCGGGCATCTACCTCTTTGACGCCTCCCTGGTGAGGTGTTTCGAGCATGGAGCAGGAGAAGGCCCCGGGGCAGACCTAGGACACACTGGAGTGATTTTGCCTCTCGATGGAACTGGAGGAGGGGGCTTGGGGGACCGGGAAGTCTGGACTTTCCTACTGAGTCTGCTGATAAGCAGTAGAAAATTGATGGATGAGGGACAGGATGAAGGAGGAGATAAGATCAAAGGGGGTGGTGTACTTGGACCACAATAATGAAAAATAATAATCAAACCAATGAAAATATTGGATAATAACACGGATAGAAAAGAAACCCTGAACTACTGCATTTCCAAGAAAGGTGACTATGGTGGGGCATGTAATGACCTAAAAGCAACAGAGGGGGCGGTAATGCGCTAAAGAGAACACCAACCGACTTTACAACACAAGAGGAAGAGAAAAAGGCGGAAGTGAAAAGACGGAGCTATACGACGCTGAAGTTAGTAATGATTCAAGCGTGTCTTTGGTGTGGAAGCGCAAAGACAGCATCAAAATGTTGAGAGAGTTGGTGAAGGAGCGACTTATGGCGGCGGCTGATTAAATATTGGTGCTGTTTGAAAAAACGATAGCGTCCTACGCGGAGAACTTTCTCGAACAAGAGAAAAGGAGCGGCGACGCCTGCAAACTATTGGCCAAAAACTAATTGTGCCACAAATTCAAGGTATCGTTCACTGACCTTCCACAAACAATTTTTGTAGTCATTGCAAATTAGCCAACATAGTTGGCGGAATGAACATTTTGCAGTTTGTCCACTAGAAGGCGCTGATCTCGTCTTGTTGTGAGAGACAATGCTAATAATGGTTTCCCGTTGGGGGATTAACAAGAAAAATAAGAAAGTTATTCACTCCACTTATTCATATGCTTATTCAAAGCTCAATCGTTAACATTAACTTTTGCGTGCTAGTTCGCAATTCCACTCACACGGTATTTCAAAAATATATAAACCAATAAATCATGGTGTTGTATGGTTGAATACGGCCTGTTCTGTTAGTCAAAACTAATATTGACGTCATAACAATAAATTTGATCACAACAGAAATGGCTTTAATAACCGACAATTTAAATAAAATCCTCCAACGAGGCGAGATTACCCGTACTGTGCAGGTGAGCAAATCAAGCCCTCCTTCTTTCTCTGGTCTGTGACGTTGACGGCCTGCCCTCGCTTCCCCTGAGCTCAAGGACGTCCGCGATGAGGGCAGCACACAAAAAAAACCTTACCAGCCACCTGAAACGCCAGCGCCACAGCGTTTGGAAAGTGCAAAAGGTTTGCCAGAGACCTCCGCAGCGTCACACTGGCTGCTCAGATTGTGTGCCCGAATATGGCACCTTCCTGGGCTATCTTGACAGACAAATCCTTATTCAGTGCATGCTAATATCTTTTGACATGTCTTGTCATGTCATGACATGATCTTAAAAAAGGCTAAATGTCAAATTCAGTGTAGTCTACATATACACCCCTCGTTTGTTGTGGTTCATCATTGAAACATTATTATTGTATTTTAGAAAGATCATGACAGTGTGAAGTGGTGAGGGACAATTGTAATTGGAATTTACAGCCTATCTATAAAAATAGTATACAAATTTGAAAGGTCTTGAAAATGTTACATTACTTTTAGTTAAAACAAGTACATAAAGGTCAGTCTTGTCTCGACAACTTGTCTTGAGCTCCAAAATGGAACTGACGTCCCTTCTGCAGCCGTCAGAATTGATGTAGCACAAGCAGCGATTTAACAGATTTTCTTTTGTACTTTTTTGTCAGTATGGATGTTAAATATTCAGTTTCATTCATTATCATCTTTAATTAGACTTTTTGAAACCTGCTTAATCTAGCTTTTGCTGGTTCTGCTGTCCAAAAAAACCCTCGCTAGCCTTTCCTCTCTATGGAAGGACGGCAGCGATAAGCACCTACTCACTTGAGAGACAAAAGCGTTGCAAAACATTATGACAGGCCAGGTGTGTCTTTGTGTTGCTTGTGTCCTGCAGACGTCGAGCGGTTTGCTCGTCAAGAAGGACATCCCCTTCTGCCGGGGGAGGGGAGCTTCACTTTGAAGAAGGATACCCAGCCCACCCATGTTAAGGAGGAAGAGCACGGAAAGTGCCTTCTTGGCCGTAACTACTAACTGTTGTCTTTGTGAAAACTGAAGACCGTGAAGACAAACAACCTGAGTCCTCACAGCTTCGTTACAGTCCGATTGAGGAGAACAGGGACACCCAAGAACCGCTGAGCAGAGATACAGACTGCGAGGATGATATGAGGACTCACACTGATAACACACACTCTCAATGCTGTAAAAAGAAGAAAAAAAATATTTGACCTGCCCAGTTTGTGCTAAAAGTTTTTATTTTAAGAGGGATTTGACTCAACACTTGAGAACGCACTCATGAGAAAAACCTTTTCATTGTTCAGTTTGTGGTCAAAGATTTTCTGACAAGTCAAATACTATAACACACATGAGAATGCACAGCGGCAAAAAACCTTTCAGTTGTTCAGTTTGCAGCAAAAGATTCACTCAAAAGGTGGCGATGGTATCACACGTGAGGATATACACAGGAGAAAAACCTTTTACATGCTCAGTTTGTGGCAAAATATTTGCTCAGAAGTCCACTTTAAAGAGACATACAACAACCCACACAGGAGAAAAACCTTTTGGTTGTTCAGTTTGCGGCAAAAGATTCTCTCAAGTCCAATTTTTCAACACACATGAACGCACGCAGGAGAAAAACCTTTCAGTTGCTCAGTTTGCAATAAAAGATTCTCTCACAAGTCAATGATGGTACCACACATGAGGACACACACGGGGGAAAAACTGTATCCCTGTTTAGTTGGTGGTAAAGGTTATTATAAGACAAGTTTGACGGCGCACATCCGAAAACACAACAGAGAATAAACATTTTCCTGTTTCACAAAGATTGTCGCACAAGCACAATCGCCTATCAAGTGATGAGCAATTTGTATGACAGCAGATTCCTCATGAGCGCTAAGGTAGGTGCTGCTACCACTAATACATAAATGTTAATGTGTTTGTGTCATGGCATTTTTTGTATATTATACTAAATTATATTTTGTATATTTAAAGTAAAAATGAAATAACTGACAAACAAATAATGGTTTTTTTCGGTTTAATTTTGTGAAGGGCAAGGGTCTTTTTCCAGTTAGGCCCACATAGTGAAAAATGAAAGGATGCTACTATGATATTTTGTAAAGCAAGACATGTATATATGCTAAGAATTTATATATATTTAAAGAAAAATCAGCATCTCAGCAGTCTTATTTTATATGTCTACTATGTTTGGGTAGTAGGAGGGTAAAACGAGTCAGTTGGGATGTTATCTTGTGCCTAAGGGGCACTAATACTGTTAATAACTGTATTTAGAAGGTAGCAAACAGGTTTTCAATGACTTATATGTCTTGTTTTCTCCTATTATGACTACTATATCGGGTAATGGAAGTGTAAAGGTGACCATGGGGGAGTTATTTCATGTCTAGAGGACTCTAATAATGTTAAAAACTGTATTTAGAAGGTTGTAAACATATTTTCTCTGTCTTATTTTCTTATATTATGTCTACTATATTAGGTAGTAGGAGTGTAAACAAGACTATTGGCGTGTTATTTCATGTCTAGAGGGCACTAATAATGTTAAAAAATGTATTCAGAAGGTAGTTTTAATGGTTTAATGCCATAACTGCAAAAATATTTTATGTATAAAGAGGGATCCTACTTCATGGACATTAATTGAACTAATAAACGCTATAAACTGGAAACAATTTTGTACTTGTTCTGCAATAGTTTCAAGGAAATTTGCTTCAAAATATTAAACCTAAAAACAAAAAAAACAGGATGGACTAGTTTGTAAATCGTGTGAAAAAAACTTGAGTATATGTAGCCCGCACCGGGGCTTAAACACAGGACCTTCGTAATGGGAGGCGAGGGCGCTGCTGACCACTCGACCAAAGCTCTAGACCGTCCGCCGAGTCTCCAGCGCAGCTCTTAAGGCAGAGGGAGTGAGGTTTACCAAGGTACACTCGCACGGCCGCACTGGCTGACATCCGTTACACATGTAATAAAGTTGATTCGGTCTTCCTCAGATGCAGTCCTCAATGACACCGCAAGATGGCAACAGTGCGACGCATGGATGTTTTAACTTCCGCGAAGAAGAAATTTGCGGAAGTTGGCGGCGCTGCAAAAACACAAAACAAAAGGTGAAGGTGACAAGGCGGAATCTCTGCACAAAAACCCCAAAAACCTCAAAAGAATGAAAGAGTTGTCGAGGGAATGACTTACGTGGGCTGCCGAGGAAGCATTCGGGCTGTTAGAAAGAGCAAGGGCGTCCTACGAGGAGGAAGTTTGTCCAACGAGGGAGGAGGACGAGCCGCAACGGCAACAAATGGAAGCTGCGGGCAAGCCTCAAATCGTGCTGAACATTGGAGGTGCGTTGAACGTGTGCGCCGTCGCCGCGACACACTTTCTGTCGCAGATACACGCAACCAAAGAGGTTAGGTTTCCAGTGCACGAAGATGTACACTAGCCAACTGGGTTACACAGACATTGTAACGCGGCGTTTGCATATCTATCTGTGGCGATTGGTGTGGACAGTTTGCTTCATCTGTGCGAACACTGCGCGCCAGCGGCAGGCGAGGCACGCCAAGGGTCTTTAATTCATCCAACCAGGTGTTTGCACCGTGAGTGAGCATGTCATTCTGTTCCATGGCAACTATAGGTAGACGTGCCCCTGCCAAATTTAAAACATTTTTTTAACCCAATGTGGCCCGCGAGTCAAACCTTTTGTAGAACATTAGATCAAAGTGCACTTAATGACGTAATTCATAATAATCAATAAATCATGTTCTTTCCGTGTGTGGAACCACAACTGTCTACATGTAAAATAGTCATATTTTAGATTTCAGATTTTTTAAATAATTTTATTTGGACCGTCATAAATAGATGTGAGTATTACGGAATACTCACAATATTTTATGTTTATTCTTGTCAAGTTGCATTTTTTTTTACCTCCTAAGAATATGACTGTTTTTCTCTTTATATTTTGACTTTATTACTTTTCCTTTTGTTTTATTGTTTTTAATTTTCCAGCTATTTCAACTTTCTTCATGTGGGTTTTCTTCTGGTTATTATAACTTTATCCCCATGATATTTTTACTTGATTCGCATAACATTATAACTTTTTCTGTTTTCCTAATATTCAGACTTTTATTAGTTGGTGTCATTGACCCATTCCAGACTAAAACCAAAGCAATTTTTCTCATAGAAGATCATGCAAATTCAGTTCATCCGTTGCAGACACCAAAAAATGTTAACACAAAACACATTTGATAGACAATACTGAGAGTTTTACGTGCAGAAAATGATGCAAAAGTTGCTTTTTGACTGGAATAATGAGGGTCTTCTCTTTAAGCAGTAAAACAGAGGTCACGCTTTTGTCCTAAAAATGGCACACGCAGCCCACAGTGCTTAAGTAATGCAATATTTTGTCTTGGGCACATGATCCAAGATGGCGGATTGTGTTTTGGATGCTAAACAAGCCGAAACAAAATTTTGGACATTAACTGAAAACTTGCTACCTGGGGTGAATTTTAACCAAGGTACAACTGCACAACTTTTTTCTCTAAATATTTTTGACTTTATTGTGGCAAAATTACATCTGGTTTTTCATTTCCTCTATTTACTCAAAAAAACAATAACGTCATAATACACTGCTAAAAAAAAATGAGGAACACTTTGAAAACACATCAGATCTAAACAGGGGGAAAATTATCTTGAATATCTTCCCTGATAATAAGTAGGTGATGTATTAATAACAAAATGATGCCACATAATTTGATAGAAATGAAAATGATCACCCTATAAAGGGGGGAAATCAAAGACACCCCAAAATTGAAAGTGAAAAAATAATGCAGCAGACTGGTCCACTTTGCCAAAATGTCATTGTAGCAACTCAAAATGATTCTCAGTAGTTTGTGTGGCCCCCACGTGCTTGTACGCATGCCTGACAACGTCGGGGCATACTCCAATGAGACCACGGATGGTCTCCTGATGGATCTCCTCCCAGATCTGGACCAGGGCATCACTGAGCTCCTGGACAGTCTGAGGAGCAACCTGGCGGCGCCGGATGGACCTAAACATAATGTCCTAGAAGTGTTCTCTTGGGTTTAGGTCAGGTGAACGTGGGAGCCGGTCAATGGTATCAATTCCTTTATCCTCGAGGAACTGCCTGCATACTCTAGCCACATGAGGTCGGGCATTGTCGTGGACCAGGAAGAACCCAGGTCCCACTGCACCAGCGTAGGTTCTGTCGATTAGTCCAAGGATTTTATCCCGATACCTAATAGCAGTCAGGGTGCCATTATCTAACCTGTAGAGGTTTGTGCGTCCTTACAGGGATATGCCTCCCTAGACCATCACTGACCCACCACCAAACCGGTCGTGCTGAATGATGTTGCAGGCACCATAACGTTCTCCACGACATCTCCAGACCCTTTCACGTCTGTCGCATGTGCTTAGGTTGAACTTGCTCTCATCGGTGAAGAGCACAGGGCGCCAGTGGCCCCTGGTGGTTTATGGCAAATGCCAGTCGAGCACTACGGTTCTGGGCAGTGACCACAGAGCCCACTACATGACGTCCAGCCCTCAGGCCTCAATCATGTGGCCTGTTTCTGAATGTTTGGTCAGAAACATTCACACCAGTGGCCTGCTGGAGGTCATTTTGTAGGGCTCTGGCAGTGCTCATCCTGTTCCTCCTTCACAAAGCAGCAGATACCGATCCTGCTGAGGGTTTAAGGACCTTCTATGCCCCTGTCCAGCTCTCCGGGAGTAACTACCTGTCTCCTGGAATTTCCTCCATGCTCTTGAGATTGTGCTGGGAGACACAGCAAACCTCTTGCAAAGGTACCTATTGATGTGCCATCCTGGAGGAGTTGGACTACTTGTGCAACCTCTGTAGCGTCCAGGTAGCGCACCATGCTATCAACAGAGATGTTGATCCAACCCAAATGAAAAACTTCAGCAGTAGAAAGTCAGTCAGTAAAAAATCAGCCAAAAGAGATGAGGAGCCGGTGGCCTCAACCTGGAAAACCATTCCTGTTTTGGGGTCTGTCTCATTGTTGCCCCTTTGATGCACCTGTTGTTGATTTCATTAACAACAAAGCAGCTGGAACTGATTAACAACCCCCTCTGCTACTTAACTGACCAGATCAATATCCCTAAAGTTTCACTGATAGGTTACTACACTCTGATTAAAGTGTTCCTCAAATTTTTTTGAGCAGTGTATAATTTTTTTAAAAACTGCAAAAGGTGCAAATTTTAAATCGCAATGTGACGAGGGGCGACTATATGTACATTTAAAGACAAAGCAATGTTAATACAAGTTGTTAGTATGAACTATTCCGCTTTTTTTCTTTACATTGTGCCCTGTTTGTTCTATTTTCTCCCATTTTTGCTTTTTTTTGTTGTTGTTCAAATTTACTATGCGTCTCAGACCGCAGGCAGTATTTCGAACGCTCCCGGGTTAATGTTGGGGTTTCTGATGCCAAATTTGCAGCAATATTGCTTACATGAGTCATGTTTCTATGTGTTTATGTTCGCTTCCACCTATTGATGTAGGGGGAAGTAATTTCTGCCATTGGGAGGAGTAGAAACATCCTGAAAGTATGTTATGTTTATTAAGCCTCGCCTTTGTGTGGTGTGACCTGCAGACGTCCAGCAGCCGATCGGTCATCACGAAGAACGCCCCCTTCAACTGCAGGGAGGGAGCTCCACATTAAAGCAGGAGGTTCCCCAGGCCCCCCACGTTAAAGAAGAAGAGGAAGAACCCTGGATCACCCAGGAGGGAGACCGTCATCTAGGGCAGGAGGAGGCTGATCTCACCACGTTGCAACTGACTGATGTCTCCATGAAGACTGAAGACCATGAAGACAAACCACCTGAGTCCTCACAGCTTTATCACAGTCCAAGTGATTGTAGAGTGTTGATATATACTCTATATAATATTTGACATGCCTGAGCTGAAGTGTATTTGTGTTGTTTGACCTGCAGACGTCCAGCGGCCAATTGGTCGTCAAGAAGAACGTGCCCCTCGGCTGCTGGTCACTGTGAAGCAGGAGGATCTTGTTAAAGAGGAAGAGGAGGAACTCTGGGCCGCTCGAAAGGAAGAGAGTCTTTTAGAGTCAGGAGAGGCTGACCTTACAAAGTTGTCGCTGACTGTTGTCTCGGTGAAGTCCGAAGACCACGAAGCACAAGCAGGCCACCTCTTAGCTCCGCTATCAGATAGCGACGACACAACATCACACTCTCCTGATGCTGAAGATGGGGATGACTGCCAGGAACCTTTGAGCACCGATACGGACTGTGAAGATGATATGAGGACTCGCACTGGCAACAAACACCCTGAACCCTGGAAAGAGAAGACCTGCTTTAGCTGCTCAGTTTGCGGTGAACCTTTTTCTTACAAGAGCAATTTGACGCGACACATGAGAACCCATCCTGAAGAAAAACTCTTTAGTTGCTCAATATGCAGTAAAAGATTCTCTCGAAAGTCAGTACTTGTAACACACACCAAAACACATTTGGCGGAAAAACCTTTTAGTTGTTCTGTGTGCGGTAAAGGATTTGCTCAGAAGGGAGTGTTGGTAGCACACCAAAGGACGCACACGGGAGAAAAACCCTTCAGATGCTCAGTTTGCGGCAAACGATTCTCTCGTCATTCGGGTGTGGTGTCGCACATGAGAACGCACACTGGAGAAAAACCTTTTAGTTGCTCAGTTTGCGGCGACAGTTTTTCTCGAAAGCGCAACGTCACTCAGCACATGAGAACGCACACTGGAGAAAGACCTTATAGTTGTTCAGTGTGTGGCAAACGATTCTCTCAAAGGTCAAATTTGGTAGCGCACATGAGGATTCACACCGGAGAAAAGCCTTTTATATGCTTAGCTTGTGGCGAAAGTTTTGTCGATAAGGTCACTTTGATCGCACACGAAAGAATCCACACTGGCGAAAAACCGTTTAACTGCTCGGCCTGCGGCAAAAGCTATTCTTATAAGAGAGATTTGACAGCGCACGTGCGGACACACTCAGGAGAGAAACCTTTTAGTTGTTCCCTTTGCGGTAAAAGTTATTTTTATAAGAGAAGTTTGACAGCACACATGCAGACACACGACGCAGGATAAAAGATTGTCACATCAAATGTGTACAATACCACAGTTTGTATGGATGGAAGCAGAAGTGCATAATAGTGAGGCAATTATGATGCCATACCGATTGACCCGATAACATTAAAAAATAGCTGAGCTAGGCTAACTAATAGAAATAATAATTATAATAATAATAAAATGAGGCAAGATTACTCTTATTGTGCTAGTGTGAGCAAATCAAGCGCTTAGATGAGGGGCGGAAAAACTAGAGCTTAATCAACCGCTTGAAACGCCAGGGCTACGGCATTTGAAAAGTGCAAAAAGTTTGCCAGAGACCTCCATGGGCTCCTGCTCGGAGCGTGTGCCCGAATACAGGGCACCTTTTTGGGCCACAGCAGGTGGCTCCTCCGGCTCTACAGTATACTCTAGTTCTCCTGAGAGTAGTGATGCGGTAGTAGTAATGTCACCATATTTGATTAGGACAAATCAACAGTTCCTCATTTCTTCCACTCCTTCCTACATCCAGGTGTGCACAAATAGTAAAATAGTTGTCGAGGGTTTTGAGTGGGGAAAGTTATCTGTGTCAATTAGAAAAAAGAGGTTAAACACATATTTTATGTTCTGTTATCTTGATGTAATGTTCTGTCTTTTATTGTGTAAAAAGGCTTTTATTATGTTTATTATCTGGACATTTTGTTTTACTCCCTGTGAGTCACATTTTATGCTTGTCTTTGCAATAAAGACGGCGACATCGTCACAGCGCTTCTTTCCAACTCGGCTCTCATCGTGAGCAATCTTCGATCCCGCCGCAAGGTGGCGACAGCGTGTCGTCTGCGTGTCTGTCGAATCCAAGAAGAAGAAAGCCGGACGTTAGCGACGCCAGAGAGGGAAAAAAAACACAAGACAAAAGAGGCCAAGTCGGCATAAATTGGGATCGAGGTAAAAAAAACAAACAAACATCCATATATTGAAGGAGTGAAGGTGCGACAAATGGCGGCAGCTAATGCAATCCTAAGCGAGGAGGAACTTTCTCCCCTGGAAGCTGCTAGCAAGACTCAAATTGGGCCAAACGTTGAAGGTATGTTTACATCTTCGGTAATATTATACTTTATCTTATGTCGCACATATACGGCGGCAAACCACCACGCGAGCCGGTTTTATTTGATTTTTAATCAGCACGGTTAATAAAACATCCAAGATGGCGATGTAAACTAATGGCGTGTATCGCTTTGGCAAAGATTACTTACTATCCTAGTAGTACTAAACCTACGTTACACGTACGTTTTCACAAAATCAGACATTAAATACTCTTGATTATACCCCGGCCACTTCCTGCTTTGAGTAGTAAACGTGGTTGGGATTTTTTGTCTACATGCTTAATTTGTATGACAGATTTTGCATTTGAATGTAGAGATTTTTGTACATGATTTTATGCTGGAAATTTCACTGAATAAAATTGTAAGTAAGATAAAATTCACTTAATTAAAATGAAATTAAAATGAGATGTTTAAAACAATTCGGTTTGCAAAAATACACCCACCGTTTTAACCCTTTAAAGCCTGACACATCAAAAAATAGCCAGAAAATTCTAAATTTTTGGAATTGAGATGTTTATTAAACCTTTTTAAAAAATCAAAAAGAAATTCTCTTTGTTTTTTTTCTCTAACTCTTTTGGAGCCTTTTTTGTTTTGTCTTGTGATAGGCAGAAAAACAGTTTCTGTCCTTGTTTAGGCAAAGCTGCACCTTACACTGTGATACGTTCATCACAGTAGACATGTGAGAAGTGATTGCCGGTGCAGGGCTTGCATCTCTGTCGGCTTTCCCATGTTGGAAAATGATCAATGTCATCCCTTCTCACATCAGGAGGCACACTGCTACATGGCCTTTTACAGAGTGGTGTTAGATTTTCTTCTGGAGAGGAAGTGGTCTGCCACCCTTGATTTTAGCCTTTGATTTTAGCACTTGTGAGAGAAGTGCCAACCAAAGGCTGAAATCTTTGCAGAGCCAGGGGTTTCATCTGGGCCTCTAGTTTCTTCTGGTCTCTTCTAGAGGTCCCATGCATTGATGACTGCCACTGTCACAGTGTGCGACCAGATGTACATGTACCATCTTCGGGATCTGAAGCTGAACTTGTAACGGGCAGACAGCATATCTACAGTTTCCACAGTTTGTCTTTCATCATCAGACATGCTTAGGTTGTCCTGAACGGAATCCTTGTCAGCAATTTCAGAAACCGGTCTCGAGGCATCACACCACAAACTGCAGGGAGCTTTGTCTTCATCTCCCAGAAGGTTCTCACACCGGGCATCTGTACTAATCCCATATGCATGTACATGCCTAGAACCTGCTCTCTCTCTTTGGCAGTTGTGCTTATGGACATGCCCTCTTTTTGTACACTGTACAGCTTTGTTTGTTCTGCACATTGCTGTTGCATTTCTTCTGTGATAAACTGTTTGGAATACATATATGGTGTCCAGTCACACCTGTTCTGTGCCTTCGACATCACATGCAATGGAGTCGACAAATGGAGCTTGAGATTTAATTTTTCTCCATCTGTATTCTTTCCTTTTTGCATTCTCTTTCACTGAGTCCTTTCTGAATGTGTCCTGTGTTGTTGGGACCTCAACTTCTGTGCTTGTCTGGGCTACACTTTCATCTTGATAGTCTTCCTCGTCACTGCTATCTGAACTTTCATCCACTGCTCCGTGTCACTTGAATTGCCATCCATTACCATGTTCATGACATTTTTTAGGTACTTTCCTTTTCTTTCTTCTTCCTGTATTCTTTATTCTTTTACAGGAACCGTTATTGTGAAAATACTCAAAATGTATGGTAAATCATTATAATTAATTAGAATTATTATCTTAAAATCATTAATTGGATTATATGAATCATCATAATGGTGTGTATTGGTTTTCTGTTAGGGAAAATGTAGATTACATCACAAAAATGTGACATTACTGTTCAGCCATAAAGCACCTTATATACCCGGAGTATCAAATTTCATACACCCATTTTTAACATGATTTAACTGTAATATAAAGAATAAATTATTTAGTAACTATGCATTGTTTCAATAAAGAAACTGCTTATTTTTAAAAATTAGTTGAAAAATAAATGTTATTCTTACCGTAACTTTTTGAATATTAGAAAAGATTTTCTTGCCAAACGTGTGTGGATGATGTCATGAAAGAGGCCATGTTGAAAGGGTAAAAAATAAAGCCCTTTCACTGCCTGCAGGGGAGTGTTAATTCACTAGAGGGCAGGTTTTTACGGAAAATATTGCTCATGTTGATAAATTGGCGGTCTCTGAAACTGGCGTAGCAAATATGATACAAATGGCTATTTTAAATTCATTTCCTCAAAATTCTGTGCGGAGCATATCAATTTGATGTTTCAAAATTGACATATACACTTCCGGGAAACTAACGAACTATTGATTGTGTACCAGAGCCCGTAAATCAGGTGCGTAGTCACGTGACACAGGCAGACGCACGTGTGTGAGTTTTGGAACATCAAAATTATTTCCATTGTTCTTTTTTTTACACTCAAAAGCGAAACAGACTTGTTAGCAAATTGATTTTTTACACACATGCGTTTTTTCTCACTACTTGTGGCATAACTGAAGCTCCGGTTCCTGTTCCTGGAGGTTTTGTAGTAATCATCCAAATATATTAAGAACACAGTTGAACTCACTTAATGAGACACGATAATGTACGCTAACCGCAAAATGCATGCAAACACAGCGAGGTTCGACTGTGCGTAGGAAATGGAGATCTATGGACGGCAACAGAAACGTTTCTCCTGGCACCGTTAGTTGTTTTTTTTAATTTTGATTCCTGGTTTTGTTGCCCAGTCCGCCGACCGGAAAAAAAAGTTTTCCCACCAGTACACAGGAAAAAACAACAAAGAATGACCACTACATAAAAGAGAGTCTTGTGTCATGTCTTTTTTTACAAACATTATTCCACCATGGCGACAAGGCTGCAAAGCATTATATATGTTATATAAACATCTTTTCACAGCAATATGTTTACTGTGGGGTGTGGGGTGACACATATACAATCAAAAAGGCTATCATGACCCATTTATAATCATTTGTACAATATTCATATTTGATGGACTGGATCATATTTGACATGTCACGCTAAGTGTGTTTGTGTTGTTTGTGTCCTGCAGACTTTCAGCAGATCACTTCTTGTCAAGAAGAACGTCCCACTCAGCGACAGAGGGGGAGCTCCACTCAGAAGAATCCCCAACCCCCCCGCGTCAAAGAGGAAGAGGATCCCCAGCCCCCCCGTGTTAAAGACGAAGAAGAGGAACTCCGGATCACTCAGGAGGGAGAGTCTCTCTGTGATTTTGCCAAGTTGCCACTGATTGTTGTCTCTGTGAAGACCGAAGACCACGTTGACAAACCTCCTGAGTCCTCGCAGCTTCATCACCGTCCAAGTAGAGAACAAGTGGAGAACGGCAGAGGCTCACTGCAACACACGAGGACAGAAGCTGAGGGAGACCACTGTGGGGGATTACAAGTAGACGACCTCCTAGCGCCGTTATCAGACAGTGAGTCGGAAGACGAAAGCCAAGAACCCTTGAGAAGCGACGACAAACACTTTGAATGCTCTAAAAAGAAGACGGGTAAAGAACGTTTTACCTGCTCTGTTTGTGCTAAAAGCTTTTCCTCCAAGAGAGCTTTGACTCAACACATGAGAACACACGCAGAAGTAAACCCTTTTAGTTGCTCCGTATGCGGCAAAAAAATGTCTCGAAAGTCAAGTATCATCACACACATGAAAACACACCTGGTGGAAAAACCTTTCACGTGTTCGGTTTGCGGTAGAGGATTTACTCAAAAGGCACACGTGGTGTCACACAAAAGAACACACACGGGCGAAAAACCCTTTAAATGCTCAGTTTGCGATAAAAGATTCTCTCACCGCTCGACGCTGGTATCCCACGCAAGAACACACACGGGAGAAAAACCCTTTTGTTGCTCAGTTTGTAGTAAAAGATTTAATCAAAGGCCACACATGCTGTCGCACATGAAAACGCACACCGACGAAAAACCCTTTGCCTGCTCAGTTTGCGGTAAACGATTCTATCACCATTCAACACTGGTGTCGCACACGACAACGCACACAAGTGAGAAACCATATATTTGCTCAGTTTGTGGGGACAGCTTTTCTCGAAAAAGCAACGTCACGCAACATATGAGAATGCACATGGGAGAAAAACCTTTCAATTGCTCAGTTTGCAGCAAGACTTTCTCAAAAAAAACCAACATGCTCTCGCACATGAGGACACACACGGGAGAAAAACCTTTCAGTTGTTCGGTTTGTGAGAAAAGGTTCTCTAAAAAGACAAACTTAGTATCGCACGTGAGGAGACACATGGGAGAGAAACCGTTTGTTTGCTCAATTTGTTGCGAGAGTTTTGCTGAAAAGGTTTCTTTGATCGCACACAAGAGAATGCACACCGGAGAAAAACCCTTTAATTGCTCAGTCTGTGGTAAAAGCTATTCTTATAAAAAGACGCTGAAGGCTCACATGCGGACACACAACGGATTTGGCTGCAGCTCAATAAATTAGTTGTTTTGATTATGCGGGTTAAATGCAGACCAAGACACAATTTAAGCTCGGGAGATTTTAGAGTTCATTTGCTGATGACCGTTTTTCGAATTTCATGAGATACAGCGGAACCCTGTTATATCCACACGGTCCGGCTCTAACTGAAACAGAATCAATTTCCCCCCCATAAGAAGTGGGGTTAATCCAATGAGTCCATTCAAGACAACCAATAAAAGTTAAAGCTGTTTATATGGTTTTCAACTCGAGTTTGACACGCAGAAAAACAATAGAAATGCATATAAACGATGAGTGCAAGGGATAAATGAACGTTTAAGTTTACTTTTATCTTCATTGGGAGGTTGAACTCGTTTATCTTCATTGGGAGGTTGAACTCGCTGCCATGTCGTCTTTGTTGAAGGTAAATAGTCATTTCCTTTTCATTCCTCATGTTTATGCGTTTGGAGTTGTCTTATCAACATAAAACTATAAAAACGTTATTTTGTAGAGTCAAGCTCTGATGACATCACAGACAGGGTGCGTAACTTTCCAGTTCCGGTGGCCAACTTGTTTAGCCAGCTAATAGGATGCTAACAAGAAACGGTGATTTGTGTGCACACAAAATTGTGGTGTAAATTTCATTCATTCATTTTCTATACCGCTTATCCTCATTAGGGTCACGGGGATGCTGGAGCCTATCCCAGCTGACTTTGGGCAGGAGGCGGGGTACACCCTGGACTGGTCGCCAGTCAATCGCAGGGCACATATAGACAAACAAACATTCACACTCACATTCATACCTATGAACAATTTAGAGTCACCAATTAACCTAACATGCATGTTTTTGGAATGTGGGAGGAAACCGGAGTACCCGGAGCAAAATTACACACTTACGGGGAGAACATGCAAACTTCACACAGAGATGCCCAACGGAGATTCGAACCATGAACCTCCTGACTGTGAGGCCAACGTGTTACGCACTCAGCCACCGTGCGGCCTGGCGCAAATTTTAATTTTAATATTAGAACACGCCACTTAATTGGTGACTCTAAATTGTCCGTTAGAGTGTGAATGTGAGGGTGAATGTTTGTATATGTGCCCTGCGATTGACTGACGACCAGTCCAGGGTGTACCCCGCCTCCCGCCCAAAGTCAGCTGGGGTAGGCTCCATCATACCAGCGACCCTAATGAGGATAAGAGTTATAGAAAATGGATGGGCGTGTGTATTAGTGTGTGTGTGTGTACATATGTGTGGTGTATACATGTTTTCCTGATATTTGTTTATTGTATATTTGAATGTAAAAATGTCTTTTATTGTTTCAACAGTTTGTTTTTCCTTCATTGTTATAAAGACGACTTTGATTGTTACGGAGGCAAAGAGGGGACATAGAGGGGAAAAAATGGGTTTAAAAAGAATGTTTGCTTGTTAAGCTACAGGACACACTTCCGGTCATAGCTTGCCTCCATATAGGGAAAATGCATGAATTAATTTCCATCTTCAGCATTTCCCTATCCCTTACTACGCCAATGTACCAGTGCAAAGCGGTTTTGTTTAAAGCATCACTTCCGTGTTGCTTATTCGGTTCGTCTTTTGATAATAAAACTCTAACATTTGGTCCCAGCTAGTATTGCTGAAAACACATCTCTTTTGGGTACTGGTACTTGACAGGAAATACATCGTTTAGCCATACGTCGGATTTTTTTTATGAGAAGGAAACAGTCATATCAGAAACTCAACAAATGTACCGCTCTTAATTTGAAGTTTGAACGCAAACATCCGCTGTGGACACGGAAGTACAATGGCGCAAGAAGTCCGCCATGTTGGATAAAGAAAGCGAGCTGGGCGGGGATAAATAAATACATACACAAATTAATATTGGTCGTCACGTCACTCGCGAACATGCCCGCGGTGTACTTCGGAAGTTGTTGTCAAGCAATTTGTCTTGCACGTTGAGTTATACCGCCTGCTGTGTTTAATACCGCCTCAAGATGGCGGCAACAATATTACGTCACAGATGGCGACTGACGCTGCCGTAAAACCTCAATCCGAGCCGTAGAAGGGCGAAGTCAGCAAAGCTCAAGACGACGACAGACATCTTGGGGTTTAACGACAAGACCGCGTCGACATGTTGAAAGAGTTGGTACAGGAGCGACTAATGGCGGCGGCCGAAGAAATATTCGGCCTGTTTGAAAGAACGATAGCGGCGTACGAGGAGGAACTTTCTCGGACGAGAGAGGAGAACGAGCGACGACGACGACAACGACAACAACTGGAAGCCGCTAGCAAGACTCAAAATGTGCTGCACATTGCAGGTTTGTTTACTATCCTGCTGCTTAAACACATGGGTGACTATGTAAAGCAGGGTGTCACTTACGGCCCGCAGCCGTCTTTTGTTGGCACTTTCTATAAATACAACTTACAGGAACACTACAAAAACAACAACAGCCAAAATGGGATAAGGAGTATTATTACAAGCATAAGAACGGAATATAAAGTCAGATTTTAAGACAAGTGACAAGCAGACAAGTGGCGGTTCTGTTGCAGGTCATCCACCTAAAAATTTTTGTTTCTTTTAATGCACAGCATAGGACATTGTTGGAGTCCAAACCCTCTCTGGCAACAGGCCCACAAAGATCGTTGCCTCTCTTAATGCACGACATGTTTTATCCTCAGTATTTATTATTGCCTTCAGTACTAATAATATTTAATATTTTTTATGTGGTATTAAATCTATTTAATAATTGATTGCTATATCATTGACTATTTAATAAAATTAAATATATAAGAATATTTACTATTGTAGTTATTATTTGAATATTTAGATTCTCACATGCATAAAAATTACATGTAAATCCAATAATTTGTTTGAACACAGATATGTGTTAGATATGTTGATATGTGATGATGATATAATATATGTATCATACATTATATGCATACAGTAGTGTTCAAAATACCAAAAAAAATAGCCGCACAGTGGTCGAGTGGTTAGCACATTGGCCTCACAGTGAGAAGGTTCGGGGTTAAAATCTCCGTTCGGCATCTCTGTGGAGTTTGCATGTTCTCCTTGTGCGTGCGTGGGTTTTCTCCGGGTACTCCGGTTGCCTCCCACATTCCAAAAACATGCATGTTAGGTTAATTGGTGACCCTAAATTGTCCATTAGAGTATGAATGTGAGTGTAAATGTCAGAAATCAGAAAAAAATCAGAAAAACTTTATTGCCATTGTAAGTGAACAATTCATGAACTAGGAAGTAGTGAGTGTTCAGTCTTTCTGCTAGGTGATGGTTTTCAACAGCGGGGGGGGGGGCTTTGGGTCTGTAGTTGGTGATTTCCCTCAGACCTTTCCAGACAGAGACAGAGTTGTTGCTCCAGGACTTCTCCTTCAGATGTGTGTTGCACCTTGATTTAGCCTTCTCCACCTCCTTACTAAATAGGTACTTGCTCTGTCTGTATACGTGAGGGTCGTTGTTCTTGTGGGCCTTTTCTTTCTCCTTCCTTAGCTGTCTCAGTCTGGGTGTGAACCAGGGTTTGTCGTTGTTGAAGGTCACTCTGGTGTAAGATGGGACTATGCTGTCTTCACAGAATTGAATGTATGACGTCACTGTGTCTGTGTATCCGTCCAGGTTATTAGTAGATAATTTGAATAGTTCCCAGTCTGTTGTATCCAAACATGTGCGAAGCTCCTCCACAGCCTCACTTGTCCACTTTTTAGCTGTTCTCACAGTAGGTTTGGAGAGCTTCAGTCGTTGTTTGTATGCTGGGATGAGGTGAACCATGGCATGGTCAGAAAGGCCTAAAGCAGCACGTGACACACTTCGATAAGCCCCACTGACTGTAGTATAACAATGATCCAGCGTCTTCTGCTCTCTCGTCGGACATTTAATAAACTGTTTGTATTTTGGCAGCTCCTGGCTCAGGTTTCCCTTGTTAAAGTCGCCCAGGATGATAAGTAAAGAGTCCGGGAAAGTCCGCTCAACATCCAAAATCTGCGCCGCGAGCGCGCGTTGAGCTTGGTGCACGTGGGCACATGGCGGGATGTAAACAGCAGACAGGATGAACGAAGCGAACTCGCGGGGAGAGTAGAAAGGTTTGCAGTGAATGAAGAGATATTCCAGAGCGGGAGAGCAGTGTTGGGAGATCACAGTTACGTCCAAGCACCAGGCGTTGTTGACGAAGAAACAGACTCCCCCACCTTTCGTCTTGCCCGAGAGAGCTCGCTGTCTGTCGGCACGAAGGAGTTGAAATCCCTCGAGGCTGAGCGCGTTGTCCGGGACTTGTTCATTTAGCCATGTCTCCGTGAAGCACAACACGCAAGAGGAGGAAAAGTCCCTGTTGTTGCTCCCCAGGAGCGCCAGTTCGTCCATCCTGTTGCTGAGTGAGCGTACGTTGGACAGGAAAATCCCAGGTAAGGCCGTACGGGTGCCGCGTCGCCGGAGGCGTACGAGTACTCCTGCTCGCTTTCCTCGTCTTCGGCGTTTCACTTTTAGCCAAAACGAGAGCTAGATCTACTGCAGATACTAAAAAAACTGGCAGTAGATCAGCAGGAGTGGTAGTTTTTATGTTTAACAGCTCTTCACGGGTGTAAGAGCACGCTGACACACCATTTACGAACAAAAACAAACAAAACATAGAGCACATAGTCACCAGGGCGACCAACCGCGGCGCCATCTTGGATTTCGTGAAACAAATGTTTGCCTTTGTTTGTCTATATGTGCCCTGCGATTGACTTGCGACCAGTCCAAGGTGTACCCCGCCTCTCGCCCAAAGCCAGCCGGGATAGGCTCCAGCATACCCGCGACCCTAATGAGGATAAGCGGCATAGAAAATGAATAGCGTTCAAAATAATAGCAGTCTAACCAGATGAAGTACTCCTATTAGTATATTTGTATTGCTACATGGCAAACAAGTTACCAGTAGGTGCAGTAAATTCTCAGAAAACAAACAAGACCCAGCATTCATGACATGCACGTCTTAAGGCTGTTGAAAAGGTGCATTTAACAAAATAGCAGTGTTTGCCGTTGACTTTGCAAACTCAAAACTATTTTGTACAAACTTTTTTTGTTTCAAAGATTTGGCAATCCTGCGAATGACTAAACTAATATTTTACAGGTTTTTTTTTATAACTGCTTCACATCTGTGTGGCATGGAGTCAACCAACCTGAGGCTGTCAGCTGTTATTTCACTCCAAGATTCTTTAACAAAATTCCACAATTCATGTAAATTTCTTGGTTTCGCTTCAGAAACAGCATTTTTGATGTCACCCCACAAGTTCTCCATTGGATTAAGATCTGGGGATTGGGTTTGCCACTCCATAACAAGTATTTTGTTGGTTCGGAACCAAGATTTTGCTGGTTTATTAGTGTGTTTGGGGCGTTCGGGGTGATTGTCTTGTTGAAACAGCCATTTCAAGGGCATGTCCTCTTCAGCATAAGACAACATGACCAAGTATTTTGACATATGCAAACTGATCCATGATCTCTGCTATGGGATAAATAGCCCAACACCATAGTAGGAGAAGCATGCCCATATCATGATGCTTCACTGTCTTCACTGTGTACTGTGGCTTGAATTCGGAGTTTACAGGTCGTCTCACAAACTATCTGCGCCCCTTGGATCCAAAAAGAACAATTTCACTCTCATCAGTCCACAAAATGTTCCTCCATTTCTTTTTAGGCCAGTTGATGTGTTTTTTGGCAAATTGTAACCTCTTCTACACATGCCTGTTTTTAACAAAGCAGGGGATTCTTGTAAATAGATTATCTTCACACAGATGTCTTTTAACTGTCACAGTACCTACAGGTAACTCCAGACCGTCTTTAACTCTCCGGTTATTCTTCGATCCATTTAGATAGTCGTCTTCCATTTTGTGCCACGTTTCACGGTTTTGCTCTCCATTTTAAGGCAGATCCTTTTAGCTGAACAGCCAAAACATTTTTGCACCTCTTCATACATTTTCCCCTCTCCAATCAACGTTTTAATACGAGAATGCTGTTCTACCTAACAATGTCTTGAATGACCCATTTCCCTCGGGCTTGCAAAACGAAATGAATGTTCAACAAGTGCTGGTTTTATCCTTAAATATGGGCCAACTGATTCACACCTGTTTTTTCACAAAATCGATCACTGATTTTATCTAATTGGCCAATTGCACGGCCGTAGGAGCGTGCATATCATGAATACTTGGTCTTGTTTGTTTTCAGAGGATCTACTGCACCTACTGGTAACTTGTTTGCCATGTAGCAATAAAAATATACTAATAAGTGATTAATCTGGTTAATCACATTTTTAACACTACTGTATATACAGTATGTATACTTTTTTTTTGCTCTGCTTTTGTATTTTGTGTGACTCGGAATGAAAGGTCAATCAAACAAACCATATATTCTAATTATATTTATATATTTACACGCTCAAAGTTTTTCTGTTTTTTGCGAGCTTTGAGGTGCTCCAAAGTTGCATTTCATGGAATACATCAAATTTGACATGTCAGAGCTAAAGTCCGTTTGTCCCGCTTTTGTCCTGCAGACGCCCAGCAGCCGTTTGATCGCCAAGAAGAATGGCCCCTTCAGCCGCAGGAGGATCCCCGGCCCGCCCGCGTTAAAGAGGAAGAGGATCTCCAGGCCTCTCGCATTAAAGAAGAAGAAAATGAGGAAGCCTGGATCCCTCAGGAGGGAGAGTGCCTTTTGGGCCCAGAGAATTTGCCACTAACGGTTTTCTTTGAGAAGACTGAAGACAAACCGCAAGCAGACAACCACTTAGCTCCATTATCCGATAGTGACGACACGACATCACACTTTCCTGAGGATGAAGACGACACCCAAGAGGCTTTGAGCAGCGATACAGACTGTGAAGGTGATATGAGGACTGACACCGGCAACAAACACCCTGAATGCTCCAAAAATGAGGCGGGTACAAAATGTTTCACCTGTCCCGTTTGTGCAAAAAGCTTTTTCGATAAGAGTTATTTTCCTCTCCACATGAGGATGCACACTGGGGAGAAACCCTTTAGCTGTCCGGTTTGTGACAAAGGATTCTCTCAAAATTCTCATCTGCGTTCACACATGAGAACGCACACAGAAGATAAACCTTTCAGCTGCCCAGTTTGTGGTAAACGATGCACCCAAAAGTCAAACATGCTGTCACACATGATAACGCACACAGAAAAAAAACCTTTCGGCTGCATAGTCTGCGGTAAAACCTTTGCTCAGAAGGTGTCTCTAATAGCACATGAGGAAAAACACACAGGAGAGAAACCCTTCAGGTGTTCAGTTTGCGGCAAAGGCTTTTCTTATAAGACAAGGATGAGAGCTCACATGTTGGCACACGACGGACTAAACGCTTTCACTTGCTCAGTCTGCGGCAAAGGATTCTCTCAAAAGGGAGAACTGCGATCACACATGAGAACACACACGGGAGAAAAAGCCTTTGATTGTCCACTTTGTGGTAAAAGTTACTCTTATAAGAAAAGTTTGGTAGTACACATGCGGATGCACAATGGAGAGTAAATGTTTTCCTGCCCACTTTGTTTCTGAAAGATGAACTGTTTTCATTTATGCATTATTTGTATGCATGCAGTTATGTTGCTGCTCATTTGCTTGACAAAATGACTTAATAAACTTTTCTAAAATGCACTTGAAACATGTAAATATGTGTATTCATGTTTCAAAAATTTACTTAAAAAAAGGTTTGTTTAAATTAAATAAATCCCTGAATGAAGCAGACATTCAAATGTATAAAATTAATGTACAAAATGTATCAAAATATAAATGACATCAATAAAAGTGCAAAAAATAAATAAATACAACGGACTTAAATAAACCCCCAAACAGGGTCCTGACTGTGGTTTGTGCGTACGCGCCGAACGGCAGTTCAGAGTATCCAGCCTTCTTGCGGTCTATCAGAGGGGTTCTGGAGAGCACCCCAGCTGGTGACTCCATAGTTCTACTGGGAGACTTCAACGCCCATGTGGGCAATGACAGTGTGACTTGGAGGGGCGTGGTTGGGAAGAACGGCCTCCCTGTGGTGTGTTGTTGCTGGACTTCTGTGCGAACCACAGTTTGTGCATAACAAACACCATAAGTGCACTTGGCACCAGGACACCCTAGGTCGCAGGTCTATGATCGACTTTGTAGTTTTATTATCAGACCTGCGTCCGCATGTTCTGGTGACGCAGGTGAAGAGAGGGGCTGAGCTGTCAACTGACCACCACCTGGTGATGAGTTGGACCCAAATGTGTAGTGAGGGTGTGCTGGGGACGTCTGGCAGAGTCTCCTGTACTTAAAACAGTCCCCAATGGCAAGGGTCTGGGGGTGGACGGGTTACGCCTTGAATTCCTCAAGGCTCTGGATGTTGGACGACTGTCTTGGTTGACATGCCTATTCAACATCACATGGAAGTCAGGAACAGTACCTCTGGACTGGCAGACAAGGGTGGTGGTCCCCATTTTTAAAAACGGAGGGTGTGTTTCAACTATGGGGGGATCACACTCCTCCGCCTCCCCGGGAAAATCTTTTCCAGGGTGCTGGAGAGAAGGGTATGACCGTTAGTTGAACCTCGGTTACAGGAGTTGCAATGTGGTTTTCGTTCCGATCGTGGAACACTGGACCAGCTCTACACCCTTGCAAGGTTACTGGAGGGTATGTGGGAGTTTGCCCAACCGGTCTACATGTGCTTTGTAGACCTGGAAAAGGCATTCGACCATGTCCCTCGTGGAGTCCTGTGGGGGGTGCTCCGGGAGTACGGGATTGGTGGCCCGCTACTACGTGCCATTCGGTCCTTGTACAATCGAAGCAGGAGCCTGGTTCGCATTGCCAGCAGTAAGTCGAGCTTGTTTCCGGTGAACGTTGGCCTCCGCCAAGGCTGCCCTTTGTCACCGATTCTGTTCATAATCTTCATGGACAGAATTTCTAGGCGCAGTCAAGGTGTTGAGGGAGTCCAGCTTGGTGACCTTAGGATCTCGTCTCTGCTATTTGCAGACGATGTGGTCCTTATGGCCTCATCAGGCTGTGACCTTCAGCGTTTACTGGAGCGGTTTGCAGCTGAGTGTGAAGCTTCTGGGATGAGACTCAGCACCTCCAAATCCGAGGCCATGGTTCTCAGTCGGAAACGGGTGGACTGTACCCTCCGGGTTGGGAGTGAGGTCTTGCCTCAGGTGGAGGAGTTCAAGTATCTCGGGTTCTTGTTCACGAGTGAGGGAAGGTTGGAGCGTGAGATCGACAGACGGATCGGTGCAGCATCTGCAGTAATGCGGTCGCTGTACCGGACCGTCGTGGTGAAGAGAGAGCTGAGCCGGAAGGCAAAGCTCTCTGTTTACCGATCGATCTACGTTCCCACCCTCACCTATGGTCATGAGTTATGGGTCATGACCGAAAGAATGAGATCGCGGATACAAGCGGCGGAAATGAGTTTCCTTCGTAGGGTGGCTGGACTCACCCTAAGAGATAGGGTGAGGAGCTCGGCCATCCGGGAGGAGCTCAGAGTAGAGCCGCTGCTCCTTCACATCGAGAGGAGCCAGTTGAGGTGGCTCGGGCATCTAGTCCGGATGCCTCCCGGGCGCCTCCCTGGTGAGGTGTTTCGGGCATGCCC
>QODF01000144.1:311701-333337 GCA_024372805.1 Oostethus manadensis
CGGGAGAAGGCCCTGGGGAAGACCTAGGACACGCTGGAGGGACTATGTCTCACAGCTGGCCTGGGAACGCCTTGGTGTCCTCCCGGTGGAGCTGGAAGAGGTCGTCGGAGACCGGGAAGTAAGCGGAGAAAAATGGAATGTAATGGAAAAAGGATTAAAAACCATACTGACATGTAAGTACAAAATAAAATAAATAAAAATAATAATGACTTCAGTAAAAGTGTTGAAAGAGTAATAAATAAAATTTTAAATATATTAAAAAAATAAAATGACTTAAATGTGTAAAAATGATTTTTTTTAAATAAAAGGGTTAAATAAAAATGTAAAAATAAAAAAAAGTAAAAATAACTACTAATAAGTGACTTAAACGAACTTGAAAAAACAAAACCCAAATAAAAATAATAATAAATTGACTTTAGAAACACTATATTAAGATTTTTTTCTACACCTAATTTTCCAGAAATTTTAATTTAATGAATGTTTTTGCTTCTTATATTACCAATTTCAAAATATAATATATTTTTTCTTTAATGTTTTCTCATAATATCACAATGCTGTTCTTATAAAATTACAATTTTTTTCCTTTTAATTTTATGACTTTCTTCCCATAATATTTTTACTTTATTTCCCCAATATTATAATTTTTTCCCAACCTATTTTTCCAAAAATTTGAATTTAGTGTTGTTTGGTTTGTTTTTCATATTACGGCTTTCAAAAATAAAAATCTTTAATATTTAAATGTTATGCTCCGAAAATGACTATTTCTTTCCTCATAATATTACATTATTCTCATAAAATGACATATTTTTCTCTTAATATTATGACTTTATTCCCACATTTTTATAGCTTTTTTCACAACCTAATTAAAAAAATATATTTTGTTTAATTTGTTTCTCACAGTAGTTCCGGTTTAAAAAAAATAACGTTTTCTTCTTTAAAATTTCAGTGCAACAAGTCGTTCTCTCTCCGCGCTCATCTTGAGCAGTCTTCGACACCGCCGCAAGATGGCAGCAAAGTGTCGCAATGGATGCTGTTGCTTCCGTAAACTCCCGTCGAAGAGGAACAAGCGGAAGTTAGGATGACAAGGAAGAAAGAGCTAAATCTAGCATTAGCCGCCCTTCAGGCGTCTGTTTGGCGTAGTTTGTGAAAAATCAACGTGCAAAATGTTGAAAGAGTTGGTGAAGGAGCGACTAATGGCGGCAGCCGATGAAATATTCCATCTGTTTGAAAGAACGATCGCGTCGTACGAGGTGGCACTTTCTCGAGCGAGGGAGGAGAACGAGCGACAACGACAACAACTGGAGACTTTTTGCAAGAATCGAATTGCGCTGCAAAAGGAAGGTGTGTGCACTCCCCGTCCACTATTAACACACTTCCATGTCTTTGCAAGTCGGATTTAAAAACGCCGACGCGAGAGCTAATTTATTTGTTCACGTAAACTTGGTTTGTGGTGGCGCCGTACCGATGTGCATTTCATACTTTGAAGCAAAAGTGTGTGTTTGTTGTGTGTGTCCTGCAGATGGTCATCTAGAGGAACATCCCACACAGCAACAGCCTTTAACATGGGGGGGATTCAAAGTGGAGCGCCCTTGTCCCCCCCACGTTAAAGATGAAGAGGAGGAACTCTGGATCACTCAGGAGGAAAAGTGTCTTGTCGGGCAGGAGAAGTCGGATCTCAGCAAATTGCCGCTGACCGTTGTCTCGGTGAAGACAGAAGGCGACGAAGATGAGCCGCAAGATGACTTCTTAGCCCCGCTATCGGATAGCGACGACGCGACGCCTCGCTTTCCTGAGGCTGAAGGCAGAGACGACACGCAGGAGCCGTTGAGCAGCGACACAGACTGTGAAGGTGATGTTAGGACTGACACCGACCACAAACGCTCGGAAGGTCCTGAAAAGAAGACGAGTAAAAAATGTTTGACCTGCCCGGTTTGTGCCAAAAGCTTTTCTGATAAGAGATACTTTCCTCTACACATGAGAACGCACACTGGAGAAAAACCCTTTAGTTGTTCCGTTTGTGACAAAAGATTCTCTCAAAATTCACACATGCTATCACACCTGAGAACACACACGGGAGAAAAACCTTTCAGTTGCTCTGTTTGTGGCGAGAGATTCTCAAAAAAATCAAACATTGTCAAACACATGAGAACGCACACTGGGGAAAAACCCTTCAGTTGCTCAGTGTGCAGCGCCAGCTTTGCTCAGAGGTTCACTTTGAAGCGACACATGACGACGCACACGAGGGAAAAACCCTTTAGTTGTTCCCTTTGTGGCGAAGGTTTTGCCGTTCAAATGTCTTTGATTAGACACCAAAGGACGCACACGGGAGAGAAACCTTTCAGTTGTCCGGTTTGCGATAAAAGGTTCTCACATAAGTCAAACATGACGGCACACATGAGAACACACACGGGAGAAAAAGGCTTTATTTGCTCCGTTTGTGGTAAAAGCTATTCTTACAAGACGAGTTTGACGATACACATGCGGACACACGCCGGAGAATAAACATTTTCCTCTTCCGTGTTGTCTAAACGATTACTTTGTCCACTTGGCCTGCTTGCTTTCTATGATCTATCAACGCAATAGTCATTGCCGATGTGAGGTTCTCTTAAAGCTTTAAGAGATATATTTGAAGCAGTCATGCATTTCCCAAGTGACTATTGATGTTCCGATATCATTATAGTGGGAATGACAGCCGTGTTTATTTAGCAAAATTGGAGCTGATGCTGATTTAAAAAGTCTGCGACATGATTTATCTATTTTGCTTAAATGTCTTATATTGTTTGTAATTATGTTATAAATTGTTCGATTTTTGAAAGTGAATGGTAAATTGGCAAAAATGACATTTATAATTGAGGAAGTAGTTCTCGCAGGTCAACCTCGGTAAACAAACGCTTCCCGAGGTAGATGGTCATGCCAAGATGTGTTGCTGCTGGATGTTAACAGTATCCGAATGATACTGTAAGTTTGTTTTCTTTTCCAAAAGACATAACGGGACTAAGCAAGTGCAGGGAATGACAGACAGATGGACGCCCAGCTCGGATTCTGTTCTTCGCAGTGGACATTTCACTGATCGATGACTGCTATGAAGGAACACCTTTACAAGAAGCATTTGGCTATAAACGCATTTTGAGAAAGGATGCTATTCCACTGGTACTCGGGGGGAAAAAATTATGTCAGAGTTACTAGTAAGTCATGTCTTGTTTACCTAATGTCTTCTAAACATTGCTCCATGATTGCCGCGAGGCTGTAAATCACTATACATGTTATATAAACATCTTTTCACAGCCAACATTCAAGCAAAGCTGGTAAATCATGTCACTGGGACACTTTAAAACTGCAGTTTAATTTGCAGGTATTAATGCAATCACTGCATATTTGCGGCCATTGTTGATGTCAATATTCAGTTGAAATGCATATAAGTTGGACATCCTGAGTTTCTTAAAAAGTGCGAGTGTACACGTAAAAGTCCACAAAAAGAGCTGATGAGTCCGTCTGATGACTTGGCGTTCTCTGATTGGAACCCCAGAGTGGCCAATAATTCCTTATACCAGTTTCAGGTATTTCAGGTACAGTTTTCAGGTTATTACTCAACATTACCAGTTTAACCCATTATTATGGGACTCCACAAACATTACATGCCCATGCCTGATGGCCCGTTATGCAAATTCGATGACGGTAGTACTAATAGTACTATCAAATGTGTTTGTGGTGTGGCAGTTTTTGGTATATTATTGTAATAAAACTCGAAGTGACAGCTACAAATCACCAAAATTGTGTATTTTTCTATTTGAGTCTGTATAGAGAATTCTAATTCATTCTAATCTCAAACCTTTGTTAAGACAATTGAGCTACCACTTCAGGTTGTTGCGGGGACTGTCGAGGGATGCAGCGACGATTCATCCAAGAGGTCAAAAAAGACCCCACAACAACATCCAAAGAACTGCAGGCCTCGCTTTCCTTAGTTAAGGTCAGTGTTCTTGACTCCACCATAAGAAAGTGCACTTTCATAGAGAGAGGTTGTCTTTTTATCTGATTTTCAACATTTATTTCTGGGCTAAATCAACGCAATGACAGGCCAACCAGATTTAGCCCAAAAAAAAACAACATCCAAATGACGTCTAGTGTTGGGTGGGTTATTACTACTGCAAATTGTTTTTTGCTTTTTTTGCCGGGTGAAGGCCCTGGGGGCAGACCTGGGGGACAGGAGGGATTATGTCTCCCATGGCTGGTCTTGGTGTCCCTTGGTGGAAATGGATGGCCGGGGACCCGAAACTCTGGATTGAGACTGCTGCGGAAGCGCAAGAAACTGGATGGATAATGACTTCAGTAAAAGTTAAAAAATATATGTAATTACAGAGAAAAAGGATTAAAAATGAATTAAATTGTAAAAAAATTACAAAAATAATCAAAAATAATAATTACTTCAGTAAAAGTGTAAAAAACAGTAATAAAACGACCTAAATACATGTTTAAAAATATAATAAAAATAAATGTTAAAAAAAACGACTTAAAAGAGTAAGATAAAAATAAATATAATAATAATGAGTTCAGTAAAAGTGTAAAAAAAAGAATATTAAACAAAAATGACCTAAACAAAAATGAATTAAAAATAAAAATAACCTAAATGAAAGTGTAAAAAGGATTACAAAATAAAAATGATTATATAGGCATAAAAATAATTGAAAAACATCAAAATAAAAATGACTAAAAAGTGCAAAAATATAACTACAAGCAAATTAAAAATAACTGAAATGATAGTGTAAAAATTATTACCAATACATAAAAATAAACATGACTTAAATGAAATCATCAAAACAATAAACACAATATATATATATATAATAAATAAATAAATAAAAGTGAGTTGTGACTAAATGACCATTGGAAAATGTGGGTCCCCGGTTGAGACCAGGTAAGAACCCATGTGTTTACCTGCTTCGCTGCGCCACTCTCATCTTTGAGGAGTATTCAAAGCCGTCGCAAGGTGGCGACAGTGTGACGGCATGGCGACCGTGACGACCGCAGGACGTCCGCAGAGGAAGAAAAATCGGAAGTTGAAGAGGTGGAGAAATTAGCAACGCTTCACGCTTGAGACAACATCAAAAATGCTGAAAGAGTTGGTGAAGGAGCGACTAATGGCGGCTGCTGAGGAAATATTCGGGCTTTTTGAAAGAACGATGGCGTCGTACGAAGAGGAACTTTCTCGAACAAAAGAGGAGAAGGATCGATATCGACAACAACTGGAGGCTGCTAGCAAGACTGAAATTGTCCTCCACCTCGAAGGTGCGTCGACATGTCAATTAACATTTGAATTATTTGTCCACGAAAAGGCGCCTTTGCGGTCATGCTAAAGGAGCTCTACCACAAGCTGTGGATTATTTTTGAACTAAAGTCGAAAATCAAATCTCACCAATTTAGGGCCTGCCCACATGGGAACGTGTTCAGGTTGAAACGGCAAAGTATTTGGTATTGTTTTGGGTGAAACGGTCTTCTCAAAAGAAAAATCCGTTTCGTACTTGCCGGAAACGATCTTTGTCTTGTATTCGTTCGTTGTCATCTTCTTCGCAACTTTATATGTGCCGCGGGAAACGACGGGCATTACGTGGATGCCTTCTTGCTTTTGTAATAGATTGGCTGTGGTCTGGTGGTCGTCTGCGTGCTATGAATGGATCACGTCGTTTTCACCCACTGATCCGTTTTCGTGGAGGCGTGGCTGTTTACTAATGTGTGGACCACTGAGGCACTGACTCTAAAAGGAGTCTTATATACCCGTCACCCCAATGAGGATAAGGATGGATGCATACAAACATTAACCCAAAATAGAAGATAAGTCTATACTTCAAATTTCTTTGCTTTTTATTTTTTTTATAAAGAAATTGCATTTGGTCTCTTGTAAACTTGTAAATGAAGTCCATGCGCCTGTCCTTTAGTTTTGAGATGTAATCGTCCATTTTGTTGGGAATGAAATGGAAATACTATGCAGGTGTTTCTGTTACAGAGTACTTTTTCACAAGGGAAATAAGTTAATGTTACATGCCAATTTTTATTTTATTTTTTACAAGCATCTTCTTCTACGCATTACTGCTATCCTGTGGGCGTGGCTGTGTAAGCAAATAGAGATCAGTCATGTGACGTCTAGAGCTCCATGACACTCAACTCAACACTGCCACATGCTGATGCGGCACTGTACACACCAGACTCCACCGTGCACTTTTAATGGTTTTTCTGGTCGATAAGAGACTAAATGTCACACACTTTCATGAAATATTCCCATGTGGACAAGTCGGTATAGTGAGGGATAGTTCAAGATGGGGAGAAATGTACCTTTTAAGAAGTTTATTAACTTCTGGGTGTTTGTGTGTAATCTCGCCTCATTGGGACGTTTTTTACCAGAAGAATGGGAGCATCCTTTTTCAAAAAGCATTTATACCGTGCTTTCAAAAAAAATGCTTATTGGAAAGGTGTTCCTTTGTAGCAGCCATCGGCAAAATTATCGCTGTAAAGAACAGAACTCGGGTTGGGCATTATCTGTCTCTCGTTGTCTGCACTTAAACACATCCAGCAGCAACCCGACATCTTGGCATGACTGCTATTTTGATGAAAAATATACAGAACCAATTCAATCTACCTTTACCCTGCTTTAGCTTTCACTTCCGGGAATGAGGCTGAGCTGTGACCAACTATGAATTGGAATTTTTGGAGATGTATCGTTGGCTTTCAAAAACTGAACAATGCAGAACACAATTGAAAACAATATGTGATGTATTTTAGCAAAGCTGATAATGTAATGTTACTTTACCTTCACTGAAGACATGATTCTCCCAGAGATGAGGCAGCGAGACACCATGCAGACACCACCTTCCTATTTTGCCATGAGTTATGTTATGTATTAGTGTTCTTCAATAACCCAAAATGAATCCAAAGAAAGCTGTGCCATCATTTGATGTCAACATGTAGGAATTTGTCCTGTTTGACATGTCTTGATGTTGTTTGTGTTCTTCAGATATCCGGCAGCTGCCTGGTGGTCAAGAAGATCCTCAGAGCTTCACATTGAAGGAGGAAGAGGACCCTCAGCGCCCTCAGGTTAAAGAGGAAGAGGAACCCCAGACCCCCCATGTTAAAGAGGAAGAGGAGGAACTTGGGATCACTCAAGCTGGAGCGCCTCAGGCCAAGTTGCTACCGACTGGTGTCCTTGTGAAGACCGAACACCGTGAAGACAAACCACCTGAGTCTGATGGAGGCCACTGCGGAGGGTTGCAAGCCAAACACGGAGGCAATGCCCAAGAACCCTTGATTGGCACTAGAGACTGCGAAAGTGACACAAGGACGCTCACTGACAACAACCACTCAGAAAAGGCGGCAGGAAGAAAACGGACAGAGTTTGCGATACACTTGAGAGCGCACGCAGGAGAAAAACAAAAACCATTTTCTTGTTCACTTTGTGGTAAACGATTCTCTCATAAGTCAAACATGTTCAGACACATAAAAGCGCACAAAGTAGCGCAAGCGTCTAGTTGTTCACTTTGTGGTAAAATATTCTCTACCAAGTCCAACATGCTAAAGCACAAGAAAAGACACACGGGAGAAAAACCCTACTCTTGCTCCATTTGTGCTAAAACCTTCACACAGCGCAACTATTTGGCGGACCACGCACGCATACACACCGGAGAAAAACCTTTTAGCTGTCCAACCTGCGGGAGGAGATTCTCTCAAAAGTCGAGCATGAAGTCGCACATGAGAACTCACACGGGAGAAAAACCGTTTTGTTGTTCAGTCTGCGGGAAACGATTCTCACAAAAGTCAAGCATGACGACGCACATGAGAACGCACACGGGAGAAAAACCGTACTGCTGTTCATTATGCGCCAAAACGTTCACTCGCCACGACAATTTGACCACACACATGCGGACACACAGTGGAGAATAAACGTTTCCCGCTTGGTTGGTGCTAAAAGATAGTCGCGTCCTAGACGTGTCATATTAGCTGTGACGAGTCACCTGAAAGATAATGCATTCCCTCATGACTACCAAATTAGTGTGCCGCTAAGTAGAGCAGCTATGTAAATCCAGTCCTTCTTATGAAGCTATGTTTGTGTTGTGACATTTATTTATTATACTAGTATAAAAGTAGAGCAGCAAGACAGCCCCAGACCCGGTCGGTGTTCATGACTCCGTCATAAGAAAGATTCTGGGCCAAAAACTAAAAAAAACACTAAGACTTGTCTTAGAAACTGTCGCAGAAACCATCTTGATGATCCCCGAGAGCTTTGGGTAAATACTCTGTGGTCTGACGAGGCAAAAGTTGAACTTTTTGGAAGGTGTCCCATTACCTCTGGCATTTCAGAAAAAGAACATCATACCAATTATGGGTATAACGGTTCACATGGGTGTGTTGACCCGTTTCGGTTTTGCATGTTCGGTTTGGTACTCTCGCGTACCGTGTCGGTTATAATTGAAGCTATTTTTCTCATTTAATTTATTACCAGAGTGATGTATGCGCTCCGCTTGGAACAAAAGTCCTGGCCAAGTTTCTGCATGGACTCTTCTAAGTGTCGGACACTACTGAGTGGTATGTTAGTAGCTCGATCAAATCAAATGCCTGCAATAAGGCTGAGCTGCTATCTCACTACGGTCTCCTGATATACAGTGGTGTGAAAAACTGTTTTCCCTCTTCCTGACTATTTATTCTTTTGCATGTTTGTCACACTTAAATGTTTCTGCTCATAAAAAATAGTTAACAATTAGTAGATAACATAATTGAACACAAAATGCAGTTTTTAAATTAAGGTTTACGTTATTAAGGGGGGGAAAAAAAACTCCAAATCTACATGGCCCTGTGTGATGTCCGCCCATCTGTTGGTCAACTCAAGCTAAAGCCATCTTGGGTGCTGCAGCAGGACAATGATCCAAAACACACCAGCAAATCCACCTCTGAATGGCTGAAGAAAAACAAATTGAAGAATTTGGAGTGGGCTAGTCAAAGTCCTGACCTGAATCCTATTGAGATGCTGTGGCATTACCTTAAGAAAGTGGTTAATGCTAGAAAACCCTCAAATAAAGCTGAATTACAACAATTCTGCAAAGATAAGTGGGCCAAAATTCCTCCATAGCGCTGTAAAAGACTTGTTGCAAGTTATCGCAAACGTTTGATTGCAGTTATTAGGTGCGAGGGCAATTACTTTTTCACACAGTGCTGTGTGGGTTTGGATTTTTTTCTCCCTAAATAATAAAAACATTCATTTAAAAACTGCATTTTGTGTTTACTTGTGTTATCTTTGACTAATATTAAAATGTGTTTGATGATCAGAAACATTTTGTGTGACAAACATGCAAAAGAATAAAAAGTCAGGAAAGGGGGCAAAAAGTTTTTCACACCACTGTATTGTCATATAGATATTGTCCCTGCAACCACTGTACACTGTGCTTTCTGCCCAAAATGTGCATTGTTTTTTTGTTTTGTTTTTTTAACCAAAAACTTGAATAGTTACATTTGTCATATTCAGACTGTTGCTGTTGTTCCAAGTTTACAGTTTCAACTTGTTAATTTATAATTTTATACATATTTTTTAATGCAACCGTTTATTTTGTTATTTTTCTTTAGGAAAAAAAAAAAGTCAGAGTCTGGGTTATTTGAAATGTCACCGAAATGAGTCGCTTTTATTTATTTAAAAAAATACAATACGAATTTTGCTAAAAGGGAACGTTTGTTTTGGTGTTACTGTTACTGAAAAGTTACTGAATCGATTTAAAATTACTGAATCATTTTGATCGTATCGTTCTAAATGAACCGATATCATCCTTGAATCGAATCTGCAACCACGAATTGTGATACGACTCGAATCTTTGCACCCCTACTAAAAAGTACAATATACATTGAAGTCCTACTTTTATACGAAGATTTTTTACATTTAAAACTACAACTTCTATTAATATTTTGACTTTATTCACATAAAACTTATGAATTTTCCTTTTAAAAAAACGTTTTATGCTGGGATAGGCTCCAGCATACCTGCGACCCTAATGAGAATAAAGACGATTCTGATTGCTCTTTTCTTCCTCAACTCTCAACTCTCCGATTCTGCCGCAAGATGGCAACAGTGGCAACGTCTTACTGTAAAACCTCACTTCGGCGCAATCTGGCAGAACACAACATGGATAAGCCGGAAGGAAAAGAAGACACGGAAAGATTTAGTGAATGTTTGTTTATATACCTTGATTCCAAACAGTGCCCGTAACACGGCAATAAAACGGCTCAAACATAACAGAATAGTCGTTTTTATTCATCCTCTTCCTGTTGAAGAGCCTCAGTTACCGCTGAAGTTGTGTTGTTCTCCTCACGTAGCAGTCCAGCCTTTTCAAATCAGTTGGGGGAAAAAAAGTCGTAATTTAACCTTTGACCCAGGTCAAGGGTCACACAAGTCCCCTGTGTTTAGCTGTCTCGGTCAATGCCTGTTAAATGCAGCATTAAAATCATCAAGATTTCGAGAATGAAGTTGTAAATTGACGACAATAATGTCGTATATGTACAAGAACATATTTGTCATGTTACAAGAGTAAAATCGTAACTTTACAGGAATAAAAGTCGTAACGTCATTTTATAAGCATTGAACCGGAGAGGCGTATGTGGAGGGGCGGGGTACTAGAGTGTACCAGTGATGATGCTAACCCAAGCTAGCCTGTTTGTGCCCAACTGCTCTGTTTTGCTGTCTCGTTATAAATAAAAGCTTATCTAGGCCAGAGGGAAGTTCCCTTCCCCACTTAACAACTTTGCTCTAGTTTCCCTCAGACACGTATGGCACAATGACACGTAAAATTACCACTTTAAATCTCATAAAACTACCACTTTAAATATCTTAATATTACAACTTTTAATCTCGAAATCTTAAATTATCAGGACAACTAATTTTATTTAATATTTCATTTATTGTATTGGGGTTTTTTTTGTAACTCAGCTCTGTTTGACCCTACAACTTGTTTGTATTTGTTGTACTTATTTTAAACTTTGAATCTGTAAAACTGGCCTAATTAAAACGTGTATGACATGACACAACTTACAGACGAAAAGCAGTGACTGCACTTGACTTGCTTGGTTCTCATAAAGATTGCCTTGCTTGTAACTTGAAGGTAAGGACTTGGTGCTTACTTGTACATGAGTGACTTACTCCCACCTGTGCTATTTTTGTCATTTTAAGCATCGGCAGAACTTTTTTCCTGGGTGCATTGATTTTACATAGAAACACAGAAAGGAACGCTATACCTAAACCTGAAAACAAAAACACAAGAGCAGTGGCGGCAGCTCAAATTTGTACAGTACTACCCAGAAAATTTAAATATCCCGAAGAGGTTGTTGTATTTCTGCAATTCCACTTAAAAGGTGAATTTGACATATTATATAATCGAGTAATATGCAAATCAATATATTTCAAGTTTTTTTCTCTGGATTTTTCTGATCAGGTCTTGCAGCTTAAAAAAATTTGAATTTTCTGAGTTTGTGGGTTTGTGGTCGAAGAAGGAGAGGAGGAAGGTGTGTCCGTAGGAGGAGAGAAAAGAGGAATGCCAAGAGTCTAGAACTAGGAGTTGGGACTTTGAATGTTGGAACTATGACAGGAAAAGGTAGACAGTTAGTTGACATGATGCAGAGGAGGAAAGAAGACATATTGTGCGTCCAGGAGACCAGGTGGAACGGTGGCATGGCTAGAAGCTTAGGAGCAGGGTTCAAGCTGTTTTATCATGGTGTAGATAGGAAGAGAAATGGAGTAGGGGTGATTTTGAAGTGATGAGCTTGAAGCTAGAAATCGAAGGTGTGATGTTCAATGTTGTTAGTGGGTATGCTCCACAGGTAGGATGTGAGATGGAGGAAAAAGAGAAATTCTGGTCAGACCTGGATTAAGTGATGCAGGACATCCCTAAAAGTGAGAGAATTTTCATTGGTGCGGCCTTCAATGGACATGTTGGTGCAGGAAACAGAGATGATGAGGAGGTGATGGGCAAGTTTGGTATCCAGGAGAGGAACGGAGAAGGACAGATGGTGGTCAACTTTGCAAAAAGGATGGAAATGGCTGTAGTGAATACTTTCTTCCAGAAGAGACAGGAACATAGGGTGACCTACAAGAGTGGAGGTAGGAGCACACAGGTAGACTACATCTTGTGTAGAAGGTGTAACCTGAAGGAGATCAGTGACAGCAAAGCAGTGGTAGGTGAGGGTGTAGTCAGACAGCATAGAATGGTGGTGTGTAGGATGACTCTAGTGGTGAGGAAGATGAAAAGGGTAAAGGGAGAGCAGAGGACGAAATGGTGGAAGCTGAAAAAGGAGGAGTGTTGCGTGACATTTAGGAAGGAGTTGAAAAAGGCTATGGGTGGCCAGGAAGACCTTCCAGATGACTGGACAACTACAGCTACTGTGATCAGGGAGACAGGTAGGAGAGTACTTGGTGTGTCATCTGGAAGGAAAGTAGATAAGGAGACTTGGTGGTGGAATGAGGAGGTGCAGGAGTGTATACAGAGTAAGAGGTTAGCTAAGAAGAAGTGGGACACTGAGAGGAATGAAGAGAGTAGACAGGAGTACAGGGAGATGCAGCGTAAGGTGAAAGTAAAGGTGGCAAAGGCCAAACAAGGAGCTTATGATGACTTGTATGCTAGGTTGGACAGCAAGGAGGGAGAGAAAGATCTATACAGGTTGGCAAGGCAGAAGGACAGAGATGGGAAGGACGTGCAGCAAGTTAGGGCCAAACAAGGGGCTTATGATGACTGGCTGAGAAGTTTGAGCGGTGCAGGACATGTACAAGGACTGTAAGACAGTAGTGAGGTGTGCTGTAGGTGTGACAGAGGAGTTCTGAGTGAAGCTCTTAGCCCGTTCTTGTTTGCTATGGTGATGGACAGGCTGACGGATGAGGTTAGAAAGGAATCTCCACGAACTATGATTTATGCAGATGACATTACAGTAGAGCATGTACTTATAAACGGCATGAGGTATAAAAAGTCAAAGACATGGGAGAGATATTCAGCTTAAAAAATATCCTAAGTAAACAATCAGAGCATAAGGTAACAAAATATCTGTTGGAATTTCTAAAAGCCACCAAACTTAGTAATATAATTTAATATAATATATATATATATGTATATATATATATATAATCATTATTGTAATTTGTATTTTTATTATTTCTTTTTTTCGGAGATGCATATTGTATGATATGAACATATCCCGCAAGCTATAGCGATCATTCACAACCGGAGGGTGGCGGTATTGCGCTATTGCAGTCTGCATCCGCCTTTAAACTACAAAGAAGAAGAAGCAAAGGAAAGAATTCACCCCAAACGTGTGATTAGGCTGCGAAAATGTTGAAAGAGTTGGTGAAGGAGCGACTAATGGCGGCAGCCGATGAAATATTCGGCCTGTTTGAAAGAACGATCGCGTCCTACGAGGAGGAACTTTCTCGAACGAGGGAGGAGAAGGCGCGACATCGGCAACAACCGGAAGCTGCTAGCAAGACTAATAGTGCGCTACACTTTGAAGGTTAGTTTACATGTTCACTTGGGCCGAGTCTATGACTAGTCGACGGAAAAATGATAAAACTGCACATTCACCGACCGCCATGGAAGCCCGAAAAAGCAACGGCAGCGTCTTGGTGGCGTTTGGATGATGGTGTGATTGTCAGATGCCAGTGACGTGCGGTGAGTTCATGACTGGTGAGGCACTGACTGCAGTGGAGTCAGATGTAAAAACATGAACCCAAAGTAGAAGATCAGCCTGCATTTCCAGTTTGACTGAAATCTTTTAGACACGCCAATCAACTGCACACTGTTCAACAATTTGATAGCAAAAAAAACAAAAGAATATTTAATATAAAGTCAAATTGAGTTTTTTCCCCGCTGATCTCTTGTTTTTAATTAAATTGCATTTTTTTGGTGGTCACGCTTTTCAAGACGGGGGACCGGAGGGTGTGTTCTACCTATTGTGGGATACACACTCCTCAGCCTTCCCGGTAAGCTCTATTCAGGGGTTCTGGAGAGGAGGACCCGTCGGATAGTCGAATCTCAGATTCAGGAGGAGCGGTGTGGTTTTCGTCCTGTTCGTGGAACTGTGGACCAGCTCTATACTCTCGGCAGGGTACTTGAAGATGCATAAGAGTTTGCCCAACCAGTCTACATGTGTTTTGTGGACTTGGAGAAGGCATTCGACCGTGATCCTCGGGGAATACTGTGGGGAGTGCTCCGGGAATATGGGGTATCGGACCACCTAATCCAGGCGGTTTGCAGATAATGTGGTCCTGTTGGTTTCATCAAGTCGTGACCTTCAACTCTCACTGGATCGGTTCGCAGTTGAGTGTGAAGCGGCTGGAATGAGAATCAGCACCTCCATACCGAGTTCATGGTCCTCGCCTGGAAAAGGGTGGAGTGCCATCTCCGGGTCGGCGATGAGTTCCTGCCTCAAGTGAAGGAGTTTAAGTACCTCGGGGTCTTGCTCACGAGTGACGGAAGGATGGAACGCGAGATGGACAGGTGGATTGGTGCGACATCTGAAGTGATGCGGACTCTGCACCGGTCTGTCGTGGTGAAGAGAGAGCTGAGCCGAAAGGCAAAGGTTTCAATTTATCGATCAATCTTTTGTTCCTACCCTCACCTATGATCATGAGCTTTGGGTAGTGACCGAAAGGACAAGATCGCGGGTACAAGCAGCCGAAATAAGTTTTCTCCGCAGGGTGGCTGGGCTCTCCCTTAGAGATAGGGTGAGAAGCACTGTCATCCGGGAGAGACTCGGTGTAGAACCGCTGCTCCTCTGTATTGAGAGGAGCCAGATGAGGTGGCTCGGGCATCTGGTTAGGATGCCTCCCGGTCGCCTCCCTGGGGAGGTGTTCAGGGCATATCCAACCGGTAGGAGGCCTCGGGGAAGACCCAGGACATGTTGGAAATACTATATGTTTCTCAGCTGGCCTGGGAACACCTCAGCATCCGCCGGGAAGAGCTGGACGAAGTGGCCAGGGACAGGGACGTCTGGGCTTCCCTGGTTAGGCGGCTGCCCTTGCGACCCGACCTCGGATAAGTGGAAGAAACTGGATGTACGGATGGAAATGGAAATACTATGCATGTGTTTCTGTTACAGAGTACTTTTCCGCGAGGGAAATAAGCTAATGTTACATGCCGATTTTTTTTTAACGAGCGTCTTCTTCTAAGCATTGCTACTATCCTTCCGGAAATGCTGGGTAAGCAAATGCACGGGGATCAGTCACGTGACGTCGGGAGCTCCATGACACTCACCTCAACACTGCCACATGCTGGCGAGGCACGGTACATACCAGACTCCACTGTGCACTTTTAGTTGCTTTTCTGGTTAATAAGACGTCACACACTTTAATGAAATATATTAGACAGTCTTTTAAAGTCTAATATTTTTTATCACACACCTATGTATGTATATTGGCTATGCAATGAGGAAACACCAGTGTCTCGTGTGAAGCCATGGACCAATCACAGCCTGCCTGAATGGATGTTTGTGTGAGCTCTTGAAGCACCATGAGAGCGATGACTCAACGTGACTCTCAGAGCTGTGCTTTCTATGCATTTAAACATGAAATATAAACATCCAATCATTTAAATTATTGGATTGAAAAAGAAAATCAATGCAAAGCGCAGACCACAGAACTAAAATGGAAAAATTTAATCATAAGGGTTTGTTTTATATTCAAGAAAAAAGGAAATGGAAAGGAAAGACCACCAGGGGGCAGTGCGGCTCTGTCTCACTTGCCTACCCTGTCCACACGTCACTGCCTCTACCTTAGCAAATCTACCTTGTTTTTCTCTTTTGACATTGGGATGCATGTATCCATGTTGTTGACGTCCACAACTATGGAATTACAGGAGTGCCAAATTTAAGAGGAACTACATGTGGAAATATTGTATAAAGAGAATCAATACTACAAAAATATACAAATTTAGTCATATTTTTTTCTATTTTCTTTACAGCCCATCCAGTAGTTTATAAAGTAATGCGTTTTCATTCTTCAAATCCCTAGAGTACCAATGACACCAAATACATGTTAATCTTACTGTTTTCCATTCCTTCATCTTCTCCCGCTTAGTAAAAAAACAGCAACAGTTAAAATATTAGGAGAAAAAAGTTGTGATTAAACGAGAAAATCTTAAAATTGTACAACAATAATGTCACAATGTAGTGTGGTAAAATAACTTCATTTTAGTTCAATAAAGTTGAAATATTCAAGATGTCATTTTTTAACATCCCACCAGGCACTTTTCGTCTTTCAGAAGTCTAATCTAAATATATGGTAGACCTCTAGGTAACATCTAGTATACATCTAATACGTTACTCTAAAAGATGTCTACAGATAGATATCTAATAGATATAAAGTGCAGACATCTAACATTCATCTGTTTGCATGCATTTAAACAGGGTTAATAAATAGATGCAGATTAGATTGCTTTATTAAATGTTTATTAGATGTCCCTTTTATTCCTTGTAAATAATACAAAAAACACATTTTTGTGCACATTTATTTGAGTCTTGTAAATAAAATCCAGTCATACACTCAGTACAACAGTCTTCAAGCAGCGACACTAACAACATACGACTAAAAAGATTTAGTGTTTTCAAAAGCACATGGCCAAGAGGCCAACAAAATTAGGCAGCAAAGTCCAAGTTGTCCAAGTCACTAACCTCTCAGGTTTGCAATCCAAGTAACACACCATGCACATTATCCTCCATCCTAATTGCTGTTAACATTAGTTTCTTTGTTCGCCACATCGTTTTTAAATGGTTGTCTCTTGTGAGAATAAAATTGGAAAGTGCACAAAATACTTAAAATACCCTAAATTCTCTCATGTCGCTGCCCTCCGTTTGCATGAACCATGAAGGGAAGCCAGAAGGGATGTCATTTGCTATATGTGGTAGGTGGAGGCCTCTGGTTTGCTCCTCTCAGTCCTCTGAACCTCGTCAAGTATCTTGAACGTGATACCAAAAATCTTCTAAAATGAAAACATTCATTCATTCATTCATTCATTTTCTATGCCGCTTATCCTCATTAAGGTCACGGGTAAAATGAAAACATTGACATAATTATTTTTCTTAAAAACTGACTAGAAGCTTTTGTTACACAAACTTACTTGCTACAGGTAGAGGGACGTGCACATTTGATGATCTAACTTCCTAAAAAACAAAAAAGTGAAGAACTTTGTTATTTGCGGCCGTCACTAAAATCTGTAGGCTGTTTTGATTAAATACACCTAAAAAAAAATTGTAAAAGGAAAACACCCAATTCTGACTTTTTTGAAATTCCCTAGAGATCTGTGATCTTTTGTAACGGCCAAGGTCTGTTTTCTAAGTTTGAAAGTAAAATTGTTTTTTCTTCTTGAAATGTTTACCAAATTACTGTAATTCCTGTAAACCACATAAATGGTATTTACAATTTGATGGTTCTACAGAATTATAGACAAATCATATCCAAGGTCATGTACTTTCTGATGCCGTTGATGGATCCTTGTCTTGTGTAATCTTGGTCTTCATCTTCCTTGGAGATCTTGAACCTCCATTCTGGATGTCACTGGTGGGGTGGGCAAAGGCTGTGCAATGAGCAAGACACTTTTACTTTGCATAGTAGTATCTCTATTGTAGAACAAAAATAACAACAATAAGAAAACAAAAATAGAACAATTAGTCACTGCTGAGGAGCATTGATCTTTAGAAAAACAAAGCCTGTGGAATACAAAACGCAAAAAGGTGGACATTGTAATAATGAAGTAGAGTTGCAACACATTTGGCAAAAACTAGCTTAAAGTTATTATAGGAATAAAAATATAATTGAAGCAAGAAAAGTAAAAAAAACAGCAAAAGATCAACAGTAATTTTACAAAATCAAGTCAAACTATTAGCAGAAAAAAGCTTCTCATAAGAAAAGTTTACCAGAATAACTTTGTAATATTATAACTTTATTGTAGCAGCATGATGCTGAAATATTTAAGTAAAAAGATGTTTATTAACCAATATAGCAAACAAAATAAGACATACATGTCATAGAAAACTTGTTTGTGACCTTTGAATTGCGGTATTATAATTATTAGAGCCTTCAAGATGTGGAAAAACACCCCTATTGTCACCTTTGCACTTTTATTACTCAATATGGTAGACAAAATAAAAGAAAATAAGACATAAATCCTGCTCACCATTATTGACTTTTGAAGCCTTGAAGGAAAAGAGCACTATACCAACAGTCAAGCATGGTGGAGGATTCATAATGCTGTTAGGCTGCCTTGCTGCATCTGGTACTGGAGGCCTTGACTTTATCACAGGCATCATGAAATCAGAATATTAATCAAGCAATTTTAGTGAGAAATGTCTTGCCCAGTGTAAAGACACTTGGTTTGAGGCGAAGATCGTGGGTCCTCCTGCAAGATAAAGACCCAAAGCAGTTTTTAAATGGCCAGCAAAGAGTCCCGATCTCAATCCAATTGAAAATATTTGGGAGGAGCTGATATTTGCCATTGGAGAAAAGAACCCTGCAAATGTTCAAGAGCTTGAGCATATTGCAAGGGATGTGTGGGGAATAAATACTTTTATTTCTGAAGACAAAGACTCAGTTATGCAAAACACAAAGAGGTTCCAATAATGGTGAGCAGGACCATTCTTGATCATGTTCTTGATCTTCAAATCACAGTGTATAACATTATTAGAGCCCTCTAGACATAAAATAACATCCCTATGATCACCTTTACACTTTTATTACCCAATATAGTAGACAAAATAAAAGAAAATAGACATACATAACATAGAAAATATGTTTATGACCTTCAAATTACAGTTTTAAACATTATTAGAACCCTCCAGACATGACAATAACACTCCTGTTGTCACCTTTACACTTTTATTATCCAATATAGTAGACAAAATAAGATAAAAAGACGTACAAGACATAGAAAACTTGTTTACAACCTTCTAAATGCAGTTTTTAACATTGTTAGAGCCCTCTAGACATTAACACCCATGTAGTTACCTTTACACTTTTATGCACGAATATCCATCCATCAATCCATTTTCTATACCGCTTATCCTCATTAGGGTCACGGGTATGGTGGAGCTCATCCCAGTAGACTTGGGGCTTGAGGCGGGGTACACCCTTGACGGGTCGCCAGTCAATTGCAGGGCAGACATACAAACATTCACACTCTAATGGACAATTTAGAGTCGCCAATTAACCTAACATGCATGTTTTTAGGATGTGGGACGAAACCGGAGTACCCGGAGAAAACCCACGCACGCACAGGGGGAACATGCAAACTCCACACAGAGATGCCCAACAGAGATTCCAACCCTGATCTCCTAACTGTGAGGCCAACATGCTACCCACTCATTCATTGTGCGGCCCCTATTCACGAATATAGCAGACAAAATAAGACATACATGACATAGAAAACCTGTTTACAACCTTTTAAATAGGTTTTTAACATTATTAGAGAACTCTAGACATGAAATAACAGCCCTATAGTCACCTTTACACTCCTATTACCCAGTGGCGGGCAGTTAATTCACATGCATATATTTTGTGTCCCAATTTAAAAAACCAACAACAAAAAATGCTCCACCTGAACAAAGCTGAATATAATACTGAGCTAAAGTGGGTTTGTGTTGCTTGCGTCCTGCAGACGTCCTGCAGCTGATTGGTTGTCAAGAACGTCCTCAGCCGCAGGGAGGGAGCTCCACTTTGAAGCAGGAGGATCCCCAGTGCCCTCACATTAAAGTGGAAGAGGAGGAAGTCTGGACCACTCTAGAGGGAGGGCGTCCGCTCAGGTGGGACGAGGCTGATCTTGTCTCTGTGAAGACTGAAGACCTTAAAGACAAACCACCAGAGTCCTCACGACTTCATCACAGTCCAAGTGAGGAGCCTTCAAGGAGCAGCAGATCGCCACAGCGCATGACAACAGAATCTGACCTCCTAGCTCCGCTAACAGATAGCGATGACGCAACATCGCAATATCCAGAGGATGAAGACAAGGACGACACCCAAGAACCTTTGAGCAGCGATGCAGACTGTGAAGGTGATGCGAGGACTCACACTGACAACCAACACTTTAACCGCTCTAAAAAGAAGACGAGTAAAAAAAAACGCTTTATCTGCCCAGTTTGCAATAAAAGATTTACTTTTAAGTGCTATTTGACGCAACACATGCGGACACATACGGGAGAAAAACCCTTCAGTTGCTCAGTTTGTGCTAAAAGCTTCCCTATTAAGCGCTACTTGGCTCAGCACATGCAGACGCACACAAGAGAAAAACCCTTTAGTTGCTCAGTTTGTGAAAAAGGTTTTCCCATTAAGAGCTATTTGACTCGACACATGCGGACGCACGGCGGCGAAAAATCCATCAGTTGTTCAGATTGTGGCGAAAGATTCTTTTTTAAATCGACCATGATTCGACACATGAGAACGCACACAGGAGAAAAACCTTTTAGTTGCTCGGTCTGTGGCGACACATTTGCACAGGAGTCGACGTTGGCAAGACACAAGAGGACACACACGGGAGAAAAACCGTTCACTTGCTCTGTTTGTGGAAAAAGATTCTCTCAACAGCCACATTTGCTCGCGCACGTGAGAACTCACACAGGAGAAAAACCTTTTAGCTGTTCGGTTTGTGGCGAAGCATTTGCGGTAAAGGTGTCTTTGACTACACACATGCGAACGCACACAGGAGAAAAACCTTTCAGTTGCCCTGTTTGTGGAAAAACATTTATTCAAAGGATACATATGTCATTACACATGAGGACGCATACTGGAGAAAAACCTTTTAATTGCTCACTTTGTGGGAAAAGATTTTCTCAACGAGCACATATGCTATCACACATGACAACACACACAGGGGAGAAGCCTTTCAGTTGTACCGTTTGTGGAAAATGTTTTACCGTAAGGACGTCTCTGAATAAACACGTGCGAGCACACAGTGGAGAAAAACCCTTCAATTGTACCATGTGTGGCAAATGTTTTACTGTAAGGGCGTCTCTCAATAAACATGTGCGAGCGCACACCGGAGAAAAACCTTTCGGTTGTACGGTTTGCGGCAAAGGTTTTACCGTAAAGACGTATTTGAATAAACACATGCGAGCGCACACGGGAGAAAAACCTTTTAGACTCTCAGTTTGTGGGAAAGGTTTGACAGCGCACATGCAGACACACAGTGGAGAATAAAAGGGTTCCCTGTTCACCTGGAGCAAAAAGAGCATTAAATATTAGCCCCACCCCCTGGTTTTGGGTTGAGGACAACATGAATGGATGAGGTTTGTTCTTCCCGACTGCAGAAGAGTATGCCGATAATCATGAAAATGTCAAATGTCAAGTTTTCTATGTTATAACAAAGGTAAAATTATTCAAAATAAATACAATTTGGAGTGTGACCTCTTTGCAGTTCTTTCTTCCCTAGGCACTATAGCGTGACAACACGATGATTGTGAGAAAGAGTCTTAAATGTCTGCTGAGATGTCATTTTATACTTCAAAATTACCAGTTAGGGGACATAGACACAACAGCGGTCAATTCACATATATATATATATATATATATATATATATATATATATATATATATATATATATATGTATATATATATATATGTATATATATATATATATATATATATGTGT
>QODF01000144.1:334660-353871 GCA_024372805.1 Oostethus manadensis
AGTACTAATACAATTCTCAATTGATCAATCAACATATAAATTAACACAAAATAAACCCTGGTGTAAAAAAGTTGTATAACTTTCCTTGGATTTTTGGGAGTCAATTTGTATGGAACATACTGTACTGTTAACTGTATAACTGTTTTCTCTACAAAACTACTAATAAAACAATCAATCAATCAACAAATACATAAACAAATTAAGACATAACAATTATTTAAATTTTAGTTTTCAGTTAAATTATACAGTTCTTTAACCTCACTGTTTTTTTTTCCGAAAATGGCTTCTCTTACCTATTTTTACCCCTAGCGACCTGGCAGCGCTTCCTCTCGCATAGCTGAGCCACACTTGTTTAGTAAAAGACATGTTTTGGTCTGTGGAATATACAGGAATATACAGATATATATTTTAATTCACTTGGCGTGTCGTGTTTAGCCGATGCACAGAGAACGGTGCATGGCTCTGACATCAATTCCACTCCAACCCCCCCCCCCCGCTTGGGTTAGGCTGCGAGATTTTTTAAAAAGCAAGGAATCCTTCAATGCGATTTGCACTTTGAACCAGACCAGATATGCGCGAGGGCACACCACAACCAGATGGAACGTGCTGTTTGCCGCAACCCCCTTCTACTGCCATGCCACCCAATCACCGTTTCTTTTTTCCATTTAACATGGGAGCGGATGGGACCACAACGCGTGGCGCGCTCAGCCCGACTACAGCCCACCTCTACACAGATCCGACTGGACTCAGACATCAGACCGCACTAACAAGCTCCCCGTGCTTCTTTTATCTCACTGTGCACGCATCATTTTGATTCATTCGGAGAGAGGGATAACCTATACATGTCGTATAATGTCACGCTGGGCAGCAACTTCAAACACTTTTCTTACAAATGCGTAGTTGCATGTTAGAGATGCTGTTGTTGTTTATTGTGCACTTCCCCCTTATTAACAATGTCTTGTCTGTTGTTATCTGCCTTTTGTATAGTCCTGTAATGTTTTGGTGCTTTCTGGATAAGACACCCTGAGTGAGACTGTCATGTTGAGTATTGATATCCCACGATTCCGCAGTGTTAAACAAGTGTGAACTTTATTCTTGTTTGGTCATAAATCTTTACTCCCTTGTAAGCTAAACAATATAAATCCCGAGGGCCACACTAACATTAAACTTACATATAAAGGTGGGGGTGAGTTTAAGACCCATGCTCTTCAATGTCTCCTGGGTCTTCCCCGAGGCCTTTCTATCAGCCAGACTTGCCCTAAACTCTTTCCCAAAGAGGCGACCCGAAGGCATCCTGACCCAATGCCCGAGCTACCTCATCTGACTTGAAAATCTTTTTTTGCTTGCAAATCTACAAACCCCTTGAGGGGACATTGAGGAATAAAATGATGGGTAACAACAAAACAAATTTTTTTTGATATTTTTCATCAAAAAGTAGTCGGACCAAAGTGTTGTGTTGCTGCTGGATGTTCACAATATCCGAGTGATACTGTTTGTTTTTTTTTCCAAAAGAGGAAGGTATAAGACAAAGTAAACAGAGCAAGTGGTGCAGGGAATGAAAGACAGATGGACGCCAACCTCGAGGAACGCCTTTACCAGAGACATTTGGCTTGAAAGTATGGTATAAAGACATTTTGAAAAAGGATGCTATTCCGCCGGTACACAGGAAAAAACCCATTGGAAAGACAACAAAAAAACGAGTATATCCTTGTACATTATGGCATTCCAGAAAAGCTTCATGGTGATCAGAGCACAGATTTCAAATCAAAAATCATCCAAGAAGTCTGTGAAATGGCTGGCATTTGTAAGATAACGACAACCCATTACCATTTGAAAACATTAAACACTGTTTGATATGCTAGGAACCCTCTCTGTACTGGAAAAACGCCACTAGAATGACTTTGTAAAACTACTTGTACATGCATACAATTGTACAGAGAACGATACTATGGGATTTTCACTTTATTAACTTACGTTTGGCTGTCAACCCAGACTCTCTGTAGCCCTGTCTTTTGGACTTCCACTGAATGAAGACAAGTCTGCGTTCCATTCCCGTCCAGAAGTTGAAGTCTCATTTGGAAGAGGGGTACAGACTGGCCATTGGAAATTCTCAAGAGACTTATGGACTGAAAGAAACTCCACTTTGACAGTCATGTCATCCCTTCTAAGCTGAGATAGGGTTCTGGCAAGTAACGTGCGCTTAAGAGGCAAGCATAAACTAGCCGATAAATGAGAGCCTGAAGTGTATATCGCGGGTAAGAAAGCTGACAATCGACTGTATCAACTGAAGGCAAAGAAAAGACGTTGAGAACCTTGCAGGTAGATCTCCTTCTTCCTTGTGGGTACCAACCTGCTAGGGAAAAGTACTTGCATGTGAAGAAAAGGAAAAACCAACCTCCTGCCGTTTCCAGTTCCTGTTGACAAATATGCAGATAATGATTTTGATCTGGTGCATGTTCCATCCACGCTCTCACCTTTGACGTTCTCGACTGTTCCTGATGTGCCCACTGCCCAACGGCCTGTTCCTCATCTTTCATCGGCTGTGTTTCATCGGCTCTGACACTTGCTTCCACCACTGATTGGGATGAACAAGCTGTGGCTAGGCAGACTGTGGATAAAGAGGTCCAAGTGGCTGAAGACGGAGTGTTGGGTGCAGATTATGTGGATTATGTGGAAAGTGAAAATGTTGACTTTGAACCTGACCTGTCTGAACCTGCTGAAGTCTCCAGCATGGAAGGAAATCCTTCTCAGTCTGAACGCACAGTCTTCCAGCACTTCCAGCATCGACGTTGAACCTGACTCACCTGAACAAGTAGAACCATTAAGTTCTGATTCCGAACCAACTCTCGTCGACCAGTACGCACCCACCGTAGACACCCACCAGACAACGGCCACCCACTGCTGTGAATGGCCTGAGCTCAGCCTACAGTTTCACTCATCAAGATGAAGAGGTGGGTTTGTAGTACAATAATACATACAAAAATTACATAAAATATATAAATAAAATAAGTCCAGTCCGTTGTGTGTGTTTTTTATCTCTCTCCCACTCTGCTGCATTGAAAAGCGCACGAAGTGGGGGAGGAACCATCTTCTAGTAATCTGCCACTGAAAGTGCTCTTCTGTTGGGAGATGATGCTGTGCATTGGATGATGTTGGTTGTCCATGTTGGACTGGAGCCTCCTCTGTGTCCTTTGCTCTGCCACAGATGTTGGGCTGTCCAGCTCAGTGCCAATGACAGAGCCTGCCTTCCTCACCAGTTTCTCCAGGCGTGTGGCGTCCTTCTTCTTCAAGCTGCTCCCCTAGCACAATACTGCATACAGGTGGGCACTAGATACCACAGTCTGGTAGAAGAGCTGTAGCAGCTTCTTGCATTCGTTGAAGGACGCCAGCCTTCTGAGGAAGTACAGACGACTTTGTCCTTTCCTACACAGAGCATCTATGTTGGCAGTCCAGTCCAGTTTATCGTCCAGATGCATTTCCAGGTAAGTGTGAAACACCTCCACACAGTCATCTATAATGAGAACAGGTTCTGGGTGTGTCCTGTTTCTCCCAAAGTCCACCACCATTTCCCTGGTCTTGGTGGTGCTGAGGTGCAGGTGATTTGCGTCGCACCAGTTAACAAAGTCCTGGATCAGTTTTCTGTACTCATCCTCCTGTCCATTCCTCAAACATCCCACAATGCCCATGTCGTCCGCGTACTTCTGTAAATGGTAGAGCTCAAAGTTGTACTGAAAGTCGGATGTGTACAGGGTAAACAGAACAGGAGAGAGCACAGTCCCCTGTGGTGCTCCTGTGCTGCTTGTCACAGTGTCGGACCTGCAGTTCCCCAGTCGCACGTACTGAGGTCTGCTGGCCAGGTAGTCCATGCCACCAGGTGTGATCCTGCTCCCATCCGTGTCAGTTTTTTCCTGAGGAGCTGGATGGTGTTAAAGGCACCGGAGAAGTCCAAAAATGTAATCCTCACAGCACCACTGCCTCTGTCCAGGTGAGCGAGCGATCCGTGGAGCAAGAAAATGATGGCGTCCTCAACTCCCGGTATGCAATACCGGTATCCCGGTATGAGGATACCCTCATACCGGTATCCCGGTATGAGGGTCAAGTGCATGGTGGATCTGTGGCCTTAGATGATAAAGCATCAGCTGTTCCATGGGCTTTATCAAATGGGACGTCAGGGCTACTGACCTGAAGTCATTCAGCTCACTAGGATGTGGTCTCTTTGGGACTGGAACGATGCAGGACATCTTCCACAGCTGTCAAACCTTCCCCAAACCCAAGCTCAGATTGAAGTTGCGCTGTAGAGGGTCTCTCAACTCTCACGCGCAGGCTTTCAGAAGTGGCTATGACCTTAGCTTCGGTTCTGCATCCTCGGTACAGCTTCTTTACCTCAATGGAAAAAATGGGAACCACACCCATGAGGGACCTCACTCTCATGGCACGAAAAAATTTACTTGAATACACAAGTCTTGACTTGGTCGAGTCCATATCAACAGGATAGAATAAATTACTTAAAAGAGGATGAAAGTAAGAGAATAAATACACAGAGCTGCTTGAAAGGCAGCCATTAACACACACAAAAAATACAATCTGGTCCCTGGGCTTTGTGTTTTACACCTGTGTGCTGAACTTTAACATATTCCAACCATTAATCGTACTTGTCGCGTTGACATATAAAATCGAAGCAAGCTATATCAAATATTTAAGAAAATATCTACACCTAACATAAAAATATTCATCCAAAAAGATCAAATGCATGGGAAATTGTATAATATCATGTGGCGATTACATATTCATATTCATTTACAGTAAATTTGCTGTTTTTGTCGGCCCTCTGAGGGCAGCCATAACTGTGATGTGGCCCTTGATGGTTGTAAGATTGACACCCCTGCTTTAGACAATTGCATTGTATTCTGTCATTCCAAAGGAGTTGCTGTCATGTTGATGTGTTTGTACTTTACAGCCGTGTGCTACACCTGCTGAAGTGCAGACAACAGTGGAGCTACCAAGCACACCTTGCCTGGTGGTCCGAGGTACTCTTGATGTCTGGACTTCATGTTGATACTTCTATCTGCTAGAAATAAACCATACACTGCCTTTCAGGAAAAAAAAATGGTTCATTACAAGTGATATCATGAAGCCATCTGCTTTGGACTGAGACAAGAATCATGCTTTCACACCCAAACTTTGTGCAGTGTGTGGATGCTACTACGTATTCAGTATCCTGTGGATGGGTCATGTACCCTGGAGTTCATCAAAAGGTATTGGAGCTGTTAACATTGTTTTGAGCTTTCATCTAACATCAACTACTAACTTAAAAAGCAGGGAAGTGTAAAATTTCTCCCTCTAAAAAGCCCTCACGCCATCTATTTGCTCTTTCAAGGAAGACACCTCTCAAGTTCACATGGACCAACCGTCTTGGCTTGTTGTTTATAGATGCTTCTTGGACATCATCACAGAAAAAGGCTCCACGTCCTAGAGGAGATGTGCTAGAAGCTAGTGATGACCTCACCTCTTAGTAAGCTTGTTGACTTCAGGAACTTTTAGTTCCCGGAATAGTTTCTGGAACTAAAAGGTTGTGGTGGACCTGTGTGTTTTTCATTTCCATCCATCCATCCATCCATCCATTTTCCACCGCTTATCCGGGTCCGGGTCGCGGGGGCAGCAGCTTCAGTAGGGAAGTCCAGACTTCCCGGTCCCCAGCGACCTCTTCCAGCTCCATCGGGAGGACACCAAGGCGTTCCCAGGCCAGCTGTGAGACATAGTCCCTCCAGCGTGTCCTAGGTCTTCCCGGGGGCCTTCTCCCGACTGGGCATGCCCGAAACACCTCACCAGGGAGGCGCCCGGGAGGCATCCGGACTAGATGCCCGAGCCACCTCAACTGGCTCCTCTCGATGTGAAGGAGCAGCGGCTCTACTCTGAGCTCCTCCCGGATGGCCGAGCTCCTCACCCTATCTCTTAGGGTGAGTCCAGCCACCCTACGAAGGAAACTCATTTCCGCCGCTTGTATCCGCGATCTCATTCTTTCGGTCATGACCCATAACTCATGACCATAGGTGAGGGTGGGAACGTAGATCGATCGGTAAACAGAGAGCTTTGCCTTCCGGCTCAGCTCTCTCTTCACCACGACGGTCCGGTACAGCGACCGCATTACTGCAGATGCTGCACCGATCCGTCTGTCGATCTCACGCTCCAACCTTCCCTCACTCGTGAACAAGAACCCGAGATACTTGAACTCCTCCACCTGAGGCAAGACCTCACTCCCAACCCGGAGGGTACAGTCCACCCGTTTCCGACTGAGAACCATGGCCTCGGATTTGGAGGTGCTGAGTCTCATCCCAGAAGCTTCACACTCAGCTGCAAACCGCTCCAGTAAACGCTGAAGGTCACAGCCTGATGAGGCCATAAGGACCACATCGTCTGCAAATAGCAGAGACGAGATCCTAAGGTCACCAAGCTGGACTCCCTCAACACCTTGACTGCGCCTAGAAATTCTGTCCATGAAGATTATGAACAGAATCGGTGACAAAGGGCAGCCTTGGCGGAGGCCAACGTTCACCGGAAACAAGCTCGACTTACTGCTGGCAATGCGAACCAGGCTCCTGCTTCGATTGTACAAGGACCGAATGGCACGTAGAAGCGGACCATCAATCCCGTACTCCCGGAGCACCCCCCACAGGACACCACGAGGGACACGGTCGAATGCCTTTTCCAGGTCCACAAAGCACATGTAGACTGGTTGGGCAAACTCCCACATACCCTCGAGTACCCTTGCAAGGGTGTAGAGCTGGTCCAGTGTTCCGCGACCGGGACGAAAACCACATTGCAGCTCCTCTAACCGAGGTTCGACTAACGGTCGTACCCTTCTCTCCAGCACCCTGGAGTAGACTTTCCCAGGAAGGCTGAGGAGTGTGATCCCCCTATAGTTGGAACACACCCTCCGGTCACCCTTTTTAAAAATGGGGACCACCACCCCGGTCTGCCAGTCCAGAGGTACTGTTCCTGACTTCCATGCAATGTTGTAGAGGCGTGTCAACCAACACAGTCCTCCAACATCCAGAGCCTTGAGAAATTCTGAGCGGAACTCGTCTACCCCCGGAGCCTTGCCACTGGGGAGTGATTTGACTACCCCAATTACCTCAGCCACGGTGATAGAACTGTCCACGTACGTATCCTCAGACTCTGCTTCCTCTATGGAAGGCATGTCAGTGGGATTGAGAAGGGCCTCGAAGTATTCCTTCCACCGACCAACTATATCCACAGTCGTGGTCAGCAAGCCCCCGTCCGCACTGTAAACAGTGTGAACTGGGGGCTGCTTCCCCTTTCTGAGGTGTCGGACGGTTTGCCAGAACCTCTTCGAGGCCGACCGAAAGTCGTGCTCCATAGCCTCACCGAACTCCTCCCACACCCGAGTTTTTGCCTCGACCACCGCCGAAGCCGCGTGCCGCTTGGCCTGCCGGTACCTGTCAGCTGCTTCGGGAGTCCCGCAAGCCATCCATGCTTGATAGGACTCCTTTTTCAGCTTGACGGCAGCCCTAACCCCCGGTGTCCACCATCGGGTTCGGGGCTTGCCACCACGACTGGCACCGACCACCTTGCGGCCGCAACCACAACTGGCTGCCTCAGCAATAGAGGCACGGAATACGGCCCATTCGGACTCAATATCCCGGTCCTCCCTCGAAATGCAGGCGAAGCTCTGCCGGAGATGAGAGTTGAAGACTCGACGAACGGGAGATTCTGCCAGACGTTCCCAGCACACCCTCACTACGCGTTTGGGTCTGCCAGGTCTGTCCGGCATCCTTCCCCGCCATCTAATCCAACTCATCACCAGGTGGTGGTCAGTTGACAGCTCAGCCCCTCTCTTCACCCGCGTGTCCACAACATACGGATTTAAATTTCCACTGCATTTTAAAGTTCAGGCTAATATAATAAAATCAGGCTGATGATGTATGCTGGAGCGGTATAGTTCTACACTGCTATTATGTAAATAAACAGTCAACATGAGGTTGAATGTTTTTTAATAAAAGTGTCAGTAAACAAAATACAAAGCAAAAATATACAAACCAAAAACACCCAAAGTGGTCTGGGTTTTACAAAAAGTCAATGAAGCGTTAGGGCTTTATTAGCAAGTGTCTACATTCACATTGTCCAACCCAGACCGAAACACCTCACATGTACTCACATGGCCTTGTAAGGTTCAGACAAGTCCTTATGCTCCATTTCATCTGTAAATGCATAGAGAATAAGTATCACACAAAAACATGCAATTGTAGCCATTAAGATTCAATTTCTCTCTACTTTTGTAGCTAAACAAATATCGTGTCACCGACTACTGTTACAGCTAGTAACAAACTAAATGGAGTTTATTGACTTTAATTCACTGCTTTCTCCATTTCACTACGTCTACAAGCAACAAGCTCACCAAGTCCTTGTCTATCAGCTTAGGAGAACATCGGTGTCCCTCACCTTCTCTCTTTCTGTGACGCTTGACCATGACGATGATGACAGCCGCTAGGACGACCACCACAGCAAAGATCACTGCGGTGACAGCGACACTCAAGGTGTCTGGAGTGACAAAACGTGATGCGTTGTCATGGTGATGTGGATCAATAATGGAGACAGTTGGGGAGGAGCTCGACGTCCTCATGGTGCTGCCGGCTGTCTTTCCTCCAAAACAGGTCTGCTCTGTCGGAGTAGAAACCCGTCGCTAAGCAAGTAACCGAACAGGACGACGTCTTCTGGAGGAGGAACACCTGTGGAACCTCTGCACAGGATGTGACGCCACCTGTGAACAGAGGACAGCGTGGAGAGATGGTGCGAAAGGAGCAAAGTTGGAGAGAAAGAGTGGAGCTTGTAATGGTGGTTGAGTTCATGTAGGGGGGGCAAACATGGTGTACAAAGTACATGGTGGGGTTCTACCTGTTCTCATTAGGACCTTCCTCCCGTTCTTCACATACTTCTTCAAGTAAGAAGGACACTCCTTACCGTAGTAGAACTTTTTGTAGTCTAGATAAGCTTTGTTGTGGTCCCACTGGAGTTTGTCAGGGAAAGCTTGTTGTTTTGCTGCGGGCCATGTCCATGTCTTCATGTCCAACCATATGAGGTCTTCTCCATCATAACCTTCCTAAATCCAACCATTAACCTCATCAGCCTCATCGTCCCAATTCACAGCCAGACATCCCCTGGAGAACGTGAACACCTGTGAGAATGACACGCACACACAACCACACACATCAATCATGTGTGTTTTGTTTGTGATTATGGGATGTAGAATTGGTATCAGTGCAGTAATGTGTGTGATTACTACCAGAGATGGGAGACTCGAGTCACATGACTTGACTCGAGTTAGATTCGAGTCGCAATTTTTAGGACTTGTGACTTGCTTGACAAATGTTCCAAAAAGACTCGAGTTGACTTTGACTTGACTTGACTTGGGTAGTCGTGCTTTCAGCAGCTTTTTGTTACGCATGCGCTCACTGAGGTGCAATTTGGCAGAACACAACATGGATAAGGCGGAAGGAAAAGAAAACACGGAAAGATTTAGTGAATGTTTGTTTATGTACCTTCTTTCCAAACAGTGCCTGTAACACGGCAGTAAAACGGCTCAAACATAACAGAAAAGTCGTTTTTATTCATCCTCTTCCTGTTGAAGAGCCTCAGTTACCGCTGAAATTTTGTTGTTCTCCTCACGTAGCAGTCCAGCCTTTTCAAATCAGTTGGGGGGAAAAAAAGTCGTAATTTAACCTTCGACCCAGATCAAGAGTAACACTAGTCCCCTGTGTTTATATCTGTTTCGGGCAATGCTGGTTAAATGAACCATTAAAATCATCAAGATTTTGAGAATTAAGTCTTAAATTGACGACAATAATGTTGTTTATTTAAGAGAAAAGATTGTCATATTACGAGAGGAAAAATGTAACTTTACGGGAATCAATCTTGTAACGTCATTTTATAGACATTGCCTGAGACTGCTATGAACCGGAGAGCCGTATGTGGAGGGGCGGGGTACTAGAAAGATGATTCTAACCCAAGCTAGCCTGTTTGTGCCCAACTCCTCTGTTTTGCTGTCTCATATAAAAGCTTGTCTGAAGCCAGAGGGAAGTTGCTCTAGTTTCCCTCGGACACGTATGACACAATGGTACGTGAAATTACGACTTTTTTCCCATAAAATTACAACTTTTAATATCGTATATTTAAAACTTTAAGTCTCGTAATATTACGACTTTTAATCTCGAAATAAATAAATGATCAGGACAACTAATTTTATTATTTCATTTATTTATTGTTTTGTTTGTGTTTTTGTTTAACTCAACTCTGTTTGGCCCTGCAAGTTGTTTGTTGTCAAATATGTAATAAAAAAAGTCTAAAAGTTTATAACTCTTGTTTTTAAACTTTGAATCTGTAAAACTGGCCTACTTAAAACGTGAATTATTCGACACAACTTGCAGACGAAAAGCAGTGACTCGACTTGAATTGCTTGGTTCTCATAAAGATTGACTCTTTTTTTCCTCCATGATGTCTCCCTAACGTGAGGCAGAGTCTTCTATTGATGGCAATGCGTCAGAGAAAAGAAAAGTAAAGTGAAATGAGACATGGTAATATGCTCAGAAAGAGGAGAAATGGCCACCAGTGTGGCTGAGTGCCCGATAGACGTTGCTCAAACACCGCCACCATCATCAAGGATGAAGATGGTATCCTTGAACATGTGAAATGATCTGCTCCTTGGAAATGGACAGTGATAAGTGGTCTCCCACCTTCCAATCAGCCTGTCTCCCTCCTTTGCAACACCCCTTTCATTGTGCAAGACAACAGGGATAAAAGTAACGATTACAGTCATCATTACAGTATATACTACAGTATACTGTATATACTTTTTAACCTTTTCAGCTTTTTTTTTTACAATGGGTGTTTAAAATTGATGTGACCTTTTCCCTAATCAATTAAATAAAAATTGAAGTTTTTATTGTACGTATATTATTCTATATACATTATACATGATCTTTTTTGGTGTATATATTTTTCAAAATTTGTTATAATTTTATGAGAAAAAAGTCGTAATTTTACAAAAAAAAGCCATAATATTAAAAGCTTCAAGTCATAATTTTACAAGAAAAAAAGTCGTACTATTTTAAGGAAAAAAAGGCGTAATTTTACAAGACCTTTATGTGACCTTTAGCCTGGGTCAAAGGTAATATGACATATTTTCTCATATTTTGACTTTTTTCTCATAGATGTAGGACTTTTTTGTAAAATTATGACTTTTTTCTCATAATATTCTGACTTTTTTGTAATATTACAAATTCTTTTTCTCATAAAATTATGCCCTTTTTGTAAAATGATGAGTTTTTGTCATAATATTATGACTTTTTTATAATATTAATAATTATTTTCACATAAAATTATGCCTTTTTTGTAAAATTACAACTTGTTAAGTTGTAATTGAGTCATCCCTGAGTCATCCCCAGTAAACGAGAGGGTTATTTCCCTACGCCTTAGGGCTGGGGAAAGGGTCCTGACTGCGGTTTGTGCCTATGCGCCGAACGGCAGTTCAGAGTACCCAGCCTTTGTGGAGTCTATCAGAGGGGTGCTGGAGAGCACCCCAGCTGGTGACTCCATAGTTCTGCTGGGAGACTTCAACGCCCATGTGGGCAATGACAGTGTGACTTGGAGGGGCGTGGTTGGGAGGAACGGCCTCCCTGACCTGAACCCGTGCGGTGTGTTGTTGCTGGACTTCTGTGCGAATTACAGTTTGTCCATAACAAACACCATGTTCGAACATAAGGATGTCCATAAGTGCACTTGGCACCAGGACACCCTAGGTCGCAGGTCTATGATCGACTTTGTGGTCGTATCATCAGACCTGCGTCCGTATGTTCTGGACACGCGGGTGAAGAGAGGGGCTGAGCTGTCAACTGACCACCACCTGGTGATGAGTTGGATTAGATGGCGGGGAAGGATGCCGGACAGACCTGGCAGACCCAAACGCGTAGTGAGGGTGTGCTGGGAACGTCTGGCAGAATCTCCCGTTCGTCGAGTCTTCAACTCTCATCTCCGGCAGAGCTTCGCCTGCATTTCGAGGGAGGACCGGGATATTGAGTCCGAATGGGCCGTATTCCGTGCCTCTATTGCTGAGGCAGCCAGTTGTGGTTGCGGCCGCAAGGTGGTCGGTGCCAGTCGTGGTGGCAAGCCCCGAACCCGATGGTGGACACCGGGGGTTAGGGCTGCCGTCAAGCTGAAAAAGGAGTCCTATCGAGCATGGATGGCTTGCGGGACTCCCGAAGCAGCTGACAGGTACCGGCAGGCCAAGCGGCACGCGGCTTCGGCGGTGGTCGAGGCAAAAACTCGGGTGTGGGAGGAGTTCGGTGAGGCTATGGAGCACGACTTTCGGTCGGCCTCGAAGAGGTTCTGGCAAACCGTCCGACACCTCAGAAAGGGGAAGCAGCCCCCAGTTCACACTGTTTACAGTGCGGACGGGGGCTTGCTGACCACGACTGTGGATATAGTTGGTCGGTGGAAGGAATACTTCGAGGCCCTTCTCAATCCCACTGACATGCCTTCCATAGAGGAAGCAGAGTCTGAGGATACGTACGTGGACAGTTCTATCACCGTGGCTGAGGTAATTGGGGTAGTCAAATCACTCCCCAGTGGCAAGGCTCCGGGGGTAGACGAGTTCCGCTCAGAATTTCTCAAGGCTCTGGATGTTGGAGGACTGTGTTGGTTGACACGCCTCTACAACATTGCATGGAAGTCAGGAACAGTACCTCTGGACTGGCAGACCGGGGTGGTGGTCCCCATTTTTAAAAAGGGTGACCGGAGGGTGTGTTCCAACTATAGGGGGATCACACTCCTCAGCCTTCCTGGGAAAGTCTACTCCAGGGTGCTGGAGAGAAGGGTACGACCGTTAGTCGAACCTCGGTTAGAGGAGCTGCAATGTGGTTTTCGTCCCGGTCGCGGAACACTGGACCAGCTCTACACCCTTGCAAGGGTACTCGAGGGTATGTGGGAGTTTGCCCAACCAGTCTACATGTGCTTTGTAGACCTGGAAAAGGCATTCGACCGTGTCCCTCGTGGTGTCCTGTGGGGGGTGCTCCGGGAGTACGGGATTGATGGTCCGCTTCTACGTGCCATTCGGTCCTTGTACAATCGAAGCAGGAGCCTGGTTCGCATTGCCAGCAGTAAGTCGAGCTTGTTTCCGGTGAACGTTGGCCTCCGCCAAGGCTGCCCTTTGTCACCGATTCTGTTCATAATCTTCATGGACAGAATTTCTAGGCGCAGTCAAGGTGTTGAGGGAGTCCAGCTTGGTGACCTTAGGATCTCGTCTCTGCTATTTGCAGACGATGTGGTCCTTATGGCCTCATCAGGCTGTGACCTTCAGCGTTTACTGGAGCGGTTTGCAGCTGAGTGTGAAGCTTCTGGGATGAGACTCAGCACCTCCAAATCCGAGGCCATGGTTCTCAGTCGGAAACGGGTGGACTGTACCCTCCGGGTTGGGAGTGAGGTCTTGCCTCAGGTGGAGGAGTTCAAGTATCTCGGGTTCTTGTTCACGAGTGAGGGAAGGTTGGAGCGTGAGATCGACAGACGGATCGGTGCAGCATCTGCAGTAATGCGGTCGCTGTACCGGACCGTCGTGGTGAAGAGAGAGCTGAGCCGGAAGGCAAAGCTCTCTGTTTACCGATCGATCTACGTTCCCACCCTCACCTATGGTCATGAGTTATGGGTCATGACCGAAAGAATGAGATCGCGGATACAAGCGGCGGAAATGAGTTTCCTTCGTAGGGTGGCTGGACTCACCCTAAGAGATAGGGTGAGGAGCTCGGCCATCCGGGAGGAGCTCAGAGTAGAGCCGCTGCTCCTTCACATCGAGAGGAGCCAGTTGAGGTGGCTCGGGCATCTAGTCCGGATGCCTCCCGGGCGCCTCCCTGGTGAGGTGTTTCGGGCATGCCCAGTCGGGAGAAGGCCCCCGGGAAGACCTAGGACACGCTGGAGGGACTATGTCTCACAGCTGGCCTGGGAACGCCTTGGTGTCCTCCCGATGGAGCTGGAAGAGGTCGCTGGGGACCGGGAAGTCTGGACTTCCCTACTGAAGCTGCTGCCCCCGCGACCCGGACCCGGATAAGCGGTGGAAAATGGATGGATAGATGGATGGTATGCAAAAGTGAATACACATATTAATATCAGCAATTATTGTAAAAAGCCTCTAGTTAGCTGTGTGGTACGGTGGTTAGCTTATTTTTACACTTGAATGTCAAGTGGTCTGCACATTTTAATTATATGTCGCGTTTCTTCTTTGTTCCGCAGTTCCCAAACTCAGAGTCCCAATACGGACTGGACCCAGAGCTGCTTCCCAGTGCCGTAAGTGGTTCCTGTTACCGTGTTCCCTCATATGCACTCACGACGCACAACTCCTTTCCCAGGTGAAAGCGATGGCAGACAACGGGGCAGAGTGGGAAGGGAAAGTTTTTGTCTCAGAGCCTTTGTGTCCTCTCCCTCCTCTTCCGACCACTTCCTGCGTGGTGAAAGATGGAGGTGGCGTAAAATATTCAGCCGTCTACGAGTCCAGAGGGGTCAGCCCGGAAACCAAATGTTCTCTGTGTCTTTTTCGCAGGTAGCGCCAGCCCCAGCCCCAACGCTATCCGCACCACCACGTACTGCGTCCCCCACGACGGTCTGACCGCCCTTCTTGCCCGCCTGCCGCTGGCCGCGCTGATTGTGCCTCTGGCAAGACGGAACCCAAAGGAGGTACGTTTTATTTACCGACTACTGTCTATGTGTGTTGATTAACGCCCCCCGCCCCTTACTCCCTTTGTTGCTCCCGGGAAGCCGCTGCTGGTGTGCACGGAGGATGAGTGCGTGACAGGCTGCCGTTGGTTTGGAGCGTCCATGTGCGGCGCCACGAGCTGGCAGGACTGTGGGCAGAGGTTCTACTCCCCCTTTTGTGGCAAACTCACTGGAGGTAACTTAGCTGTAGTGATGATTCGGAGTGCATGAGAGTGTGGAAAGAAAAGCGTAGCTCTTTTTGACCACATTTATTACCTTATGTTCCACAGAACCAATGTTGTAACAGCAGTAAAGAGCAAACACGCTCAGCCAGCATGAGAAACGCTGATGACTTCATTGATAATTTATTTTAAAGCACGTGCAGAGGTAGATAAAGCACTAACTGTTTTTTCCTACAGTCACACCTGTTAGTGCCCATATTGTTGTTTTTTTTATTTTTAGACCACGCTCCCGCCAATTATAGACGAGTTAACGAGATGTATTATGTGCAATATATATTATGTATATATCATATTAAGTTGGTAAGTGTATTATTATACACAATTATCTTTTGATTGTGCAGTCTTCCCTCATTTATCGCGGTTGATTGGTTTCAGACCCATCCATCCATCCATTTTCTTCCGCCTATCCGAGGTCGGGTCGCGGGGGCAGCAACCTAAGCAGGGAAGCCCAGACGTCACTCTCCCCGGGCACTTCGTCTAGCTCTTCCCAGCGGATGCCGAGGCGTTCCCAGGCCAGCTGAGAGACATAGTCTCTCCAACGTGTCCTGGGTCTTCCCCGAGGCCTCCTACCGGTTGGACGTGCCCTGAACACCTCCCCAGGAAGGCGTTCGGGAGGCATCCTAACCAGATGCCCGAGCCACCTCATCTGACTTTTCTCAACGCGGAGGAGCAGCGGTTCCACTCCAAGTCTCTCCCGGATGGCAGTGCTTCTCACCCTATCTCTAAGGGAGAGCCCAGCCACCCTGCGGAGAAAACTCATTTCGGCTGCTTGTACCCGCGATCTTGTCCTTCGGGTACTACCCAAAGCACATGACCACAGGTGAGGGTAGGAACGCAGATCGATCGGTAAATTGAGAGCTTTGCCTTTTGGCTCAGCTCTCTCTTCACTACGACAGACCGGTGCAGAATGCGCATCACTGCTGCACTAATCCGTCTGTCCATCTCGTGTTCCATCCTTCCATCACTCGTGAACCAGACCCCGAGGTACTTAAACTCCTCCACTTGAGGCAGGACCTCATCCCCGACCCAGAGATGGCACTCCACCCTTTCCCGGGCGAGAACCATGGACTCGGACTTGGAGGTGCTGATTCTCATCCCAGCCGCTTCACACTCAGCTGCGAACCGATTCAGTGAGAGTTCACTGCTCGATGAAGCCAACAGGACCACATCTTCTGCAAAAAGTAGAGATCAAATCCTGCAGCCAACAAACTGAAACCCCTCAACGCCCTGGCTGCGCCTAGAAATTCTGTCAATGAAAGTAGTGAACAGAATCGGTGACAAAGGGCAACCATGGCGGAGTCCAACTCTAACTGGAAACGGGTGCAACTTATTGCCGGCAATGCGAACCAAACTCTGACACCGGTCATACAGGGAACGAACCGCCTGGATTAGGTGGTCTGATACCCCGTATTCCCGGAGCACTCCCCACACTATTCACCAAGGAATACGGTCGAATGCCTTTTCCAAGTCCTCAAAGCACATTTAGACTGGTTGGGCAAACTCCCATGCACCCTCAAGGACCCTGGCGAGAGTATACAGTTGGTCCAAAGTTCCACGACCAGGATGAAAACCATACTGCTCCTCCTGAATCCGAGATTCGACTATCCGGCGGATCCTCCTCTCCAGAACCCCTGAATAAACCTTACCGGGAAGTCTGAGTAGGGTAATCTCACGATAGTTAGAACACACTCTCCAGTCCCCCTTCTTGAAAAGCGGGACCACCACCCCGGTCTGCCAGTCCAGGAGCACTGACCGCGACGTCCACGCAATGCTGCAGAGTCGTGTCAACCAAGCCACGCCCACAGCAACCAGGGCCTTAAGGAACTTCGGGCTGATCTCATCCACCCCCGGGGCCTTGCCACCAAGGAGCTTTTTGACCATCTCGGGGACCTCAGCCCCAGAGATAGGCGAACCCGACTCAGAGTCCCCAAGCACTGCTTCCATGTTGGAAGGCGTGTCGGTTGGATTGAGGAGGTCTTCAGAATATTCCCTCCACTGGTCCACAACAGCTCAAGTCGAGTTCAGCAGCACACCGTCTCCAGCATACACGGTGTTCACTGTGCACTGCTTCCCTCGCCGGAGACAGCGGATGGTGGTCAAGAATCTCTTTGAAGCCATCCGGAAGTTGTTTTCCATGACTTCTCCGAACTCCTCCCATGTCCGGGTTTTTGCCTCAGCGACCCCCAGAGCTGCGGATCACTTGGCCTTCTGGTACCTGTCATCTGCCTCCAGAGTCCCATGGGCCTAGACGGCCTGATAGGACTCTTTCTTCATCTTGACGGCATCGCTCACCACTAGTGCCCACCAACCGATTCTGGGATTACCGCCACGACAGGCACTGACCACTTTATGGCCACAGCTCCGATCGGCCGCATCGACAATGGAGGCGCAAAACATAGCCCACTCAGATTCAATGTCCGCTGGCTCCCTCGGAACATGGTCAAAGCTCTCCCGTAGGTGGGAGTTGAAACTCCTTCTGACAGGGGACTCTGCCAGACGTTCCCAGCAGACCCTCACAATGCGTTTGGTTTTGCCAGGTCTGACCGGCATCCTCCCCCGCCATCGGAACCAACTCACCACCAGGTGGTGATCAGTTGACAGCTCCGCCCCTCTCCTCACCCGAGTGTCCAAAACATGTGGCCGCAAGTCCGACGACACAACCACAAAGTTAATCATCGAACTGCGACCCAGGGTGTCCTGGTGCCAAGTGCACATGTGGACACCCTTATGCTTGAACATGGTGACGAGCACAGAAGTCTAATAACAAGACACCGCTCGGGCTAAGATCAGGGGGGCCGTTCCTCCCAATCACACCTCTCCAGGTTTCATTTTTTTGCCAACATGAGTGTTGAAGTCACCCAGCAGAACAAGGGAATCCCCAGAGGGAGCACTCTCTAGGACTTCCTCTAAGGACTCCAAAAATGGCGGCTATTCTGAACTGCTGTTTGGCGCATAAGCGCAAACAACAGTCAGGACCCGTCCCCCCACCCGAAGGCGTAGGGAAACTACCCTCTCGTTTACTGGTTTAAACTCCAACTTTCAGGTTTGGAGCCAATGGGCAACAAAAATTTCCACCCCTGCCCGTCGCCTCTCATTGCCAGCAACACCAGAGTGAAATGAAGTCCAGCCCCTCTCGAGAGGACGGGTTCCAGAGCCCTTGCTGTGCTAGAGGTGAGTCCGACTATATCTAGCTGGAATTTCTCCACCTCACGCACCAGCTCAGGCTCCTTCCCCGCCAGAGAGGTGACATTCCACGTAGCCGAGGATGGGACCGCCAAGGCCTCTGCCTCCGGCCGCTGCCCAGCTCTCTTTGCACCCAACACTTTGGCCCCTCCCACGAGTGGTGAGCTCATGGGAGGGGAGACCCACGTTACCTTTTCGGGCTGTGCCCCCATGGGTGCAGGCCCGGCCACCAGACGCTCGCCATCGTGCCCTGATTCCGGGCCTGGCTCCAGAGGGGGGCCACGTGACCCACATCCGGGCGAGGGAAAACAAAGTCCATTGTTATTCTGCATCATTGGGGTCTATTGAGCCACTCTTTGTCTGGTTCCTCTCCTAGGACATTTTTGTCATGGGTGACCCTACCAGGGGCATGACAGCCCCCGACAACTTAGCTCCTAGGATCATTGGGACATGCAAACTCCTCCACCACAATAAGGTGGTGACTCAGGGAGGAGGGTTCCAGTCCCGAGAGAAAAATATACAGTATATGTAATTGTGTTCTTTCCAGTCTTCATGCAGCCACCACAATACTACATGTAATTCGTCTTTCAATATTTTTGGACTAATATTATTTTATGAGTGAATTATTTTTTGCTATATTTAGTGATGTAGCGACTGTTTCTTTGCTGATGTGGCTGTAATAAATGATGGTTTTTGATGGGTCAATCCTGCAGGTCTGCAGTGCCGTGGCAACACTACCAGCACACAAACGGCGTGGACGGGGCTCGGCTCGATCAGCGGAGGCCCGAACTCCACGTGGGATCCTACGAGGTCCTCCACGCCCGCCAGGTTTGATTTCGCTCTCTCTAGTCCACATTTCAGTTCATTTTTTTTTTTTGTCTTGTCCAGCATCATAACAGCTGAATGGGAGTCAAGCTGCCTTTAAATGCTGAGCAAAATTTCTTTGCCAAGGGAGACTTCATAATCCAAATGAGTCTCCCTTGACATTTGACTGCGTTTATTATGAATTTTGTTGCGCCACATTTCGATGCCGGA
>QODF01000144.1:358566-384271 GCA_024372805.1 Oostethus manadensis
CTCATTCCCTCCGTTAGGGATTTCACCGACTCCCTGAGCGAGGCGTTCTCCTGGGCTAAGGCCTGCACCTGCTGCTGGCTAAACTCCACCGAATCCCGCAGTGCTTGGAACTCCTTGTGCATGATCTCCAGCAAGTTCAAGCGGGTATCAAGACTGGACAGTTTGTTATCAATGGACATCAGTATGTCCGCCGAGTCTTTCCCGGGTGGAGAAGCCGTCCCAGGTGAGTTGTCGTTCCTGAAACTCTTGGCCGCCGCCGCTTTGGGAATGGCTGTATTGGGTTTCCCCATGACGACTTCTTGGTGGCAAGAGTCGATATACTCCGCAAGGCTGGCGAGGTCTTCTTTGCTGCTCTCCAGAGTGAGTAATTAGGACACTCTACCTCCGCGTTTATTCTATTAATGTTGCTTTTGGCCCAACAAAGCAGTAAAATAGTTCAACGCATGAGACTCTTGAAAAGCGCGCCAAGTTGTGTTCTGCCGCCTGCATTATTGTGCATTTCAGTTAAATTGTTTTGGCAGTTTGTATGTGTGTGCGTGCGCGCGTGTGTGTGTGTGTGTGTGTAGGGTGAAGTGGCCGGCCTGCTTTTCGCCATCGACGTGTCGGCGGCAGCGCTGACAGGCGGACATTTGGAGTTTGTGACTACGCAAATACACACTCTGCTCAGGTAAAACACGCACCCTTGTCCAAAAACGCGCACACTTTTAAGGCGCGTCGTGGCCTCTTGTTTGGACATCCGCGTGGGTCTGCTGACCTACGACAGCAGGGTCCAGCTGTATGACCTCAGCCCCGCACTGTCCCGCCCGCACATGTTGGTCCTTGCTGAGACGGAGCGCGAGATGCAGATCCCTGTCAGGGAGGGGCTGCTGGTCCCCTTGACGGAGTGCATCGACACCCTGGCCCGGTAGGGACGTCCTGTCAGTCAGCATCATCAGTAACATGTACCTTCCTGTTGGTGGATGTTAGCATTTGCGTTTTTATGTAGCGTCCTGCAGCTCATCCCGCAGTTCAGTCCAGAGGAGGGAAACTCCGCAGGCATCCCTGTGGACCTGCCAGTCAAAGCTGGACTTGCGGTGCTTCAGGTGCGTTGATTTTTTTCAATTTTCCTCACAGATTTTTATGGAAGGGGCGTTTTTGTCTCTCTAGACACTCACGTGTTCTGGCAAGCTTCTCGTCTTTCACGCCGCCCCGCTAATAGAGATGGGACTCGCTCCGACTTCCTCGGGCTTCTTTGGCGCCAGCAAGACTAAAGTACTGCAACAAAGTTCCTTGTTCTTAAATGTCCTTTATGATGCAAAAGTGACTTTTTATGATGTTCTAACAGGAATATGTTCCCTTGGAAACGATTTATGAGCACCAAATGTGAGAAAACACACAAATGTCGGCTTGGACTGGCTAGGGGGAAAAATTAACCATCAGTTATCTACAGCTGTCCCTAATTTATAACGGTTAATTGTTTCCAATTAAGTACATTTCCACAAAGTAGGGTTCTCTTTTTTATCAATTAAATGTTTTTGTAGTTATGGCACAGAAATTCTGTTTATAATGTTCTAAATGCGGCTTTTAACATTATTTGAGCTCTTATTAGAGCTCATACCTACTTTATGAGATATAATCAGGAAAAATACGCCGTTTAAGACAGTAGTGGAGCAGAATCTGTGACGTCGGGTTTTCTTTCAGAGCCGGGTTTTAGCTTGTTTTGGGCTACAGTAACATTATTATTTTTGCTATTATTATTATTCTTATTGTGATGGTTGTTGTGAGATCTTTAAACTAGCTATAAAAAAGCCTGTTGCTGTACGTAACATTGTAAATATCATAATTATAATCAGAATATCATGTGTATCGTCATACACAGACCTGATCAAAATCTTAAGACCAGTTGAGAAATTGGTAGAATTGACCTTTTGCACATTTGGATCTTAATAAGGTTTTAAGTAGAGCTACAATATGCAAAAGCAAAAAAGGTGAGTGAGACAAAAAACATTTGGAACTTATAATTAAAATAAATAGATAAATAATCTCAAATAGGTTGTTTATCACCTGATCAAAACTTAGAAGACCACAAAACTTAGAAGAACTTAAAAGACCACAGGCTATAAAAGCCAAAATCTGCTCAAAATTCTCATTTTCTGTCAGGCATTCACACGGTCATGCCCTCCTGATGGCTAAAGCTAAGAAGCTTTCTCTTCTTGAACGTGGTCGGATCGTCAAGCTGCAGCGGGCATCCCTCATGACTGAGGGCCCTCCTCTGTGTGGTACAAGCTGAGTTTTTTAACAGAACAACACTGCAGTTGACAATGCTTGCTTGACGAAGGACTTCTTCAGGGAGAATAACAAACGGATTTTTGAAGTGATTAACAAGAACGATGGAGCTCCTCATTACTGAGTACTACTGAGAACATTTTTTGTGACACCTAGTGATCAATGTGGAATACAACATTCACAAGTTGAATGTTGGTCTTATACTGCAATTGTATTTTAGGTCAATTAAGCATTTGTGTGCTTGAAACTGCTTAATTTGGGTAAAAATGCATACAGTTTGATTATTCATTCATTCATTCATTTTCTGTACCGCTTATCCTCATTAGGGTCACGGGGAGGCTGGAGCCTATCCCAGCTGGCTTTGGGCGAGAGGCGGGGTACACCCTGGACTGGTGGCCAGTCAATCGCAGGGCACATATAGACAAACAAACATTCACACTCACCATATTTTTTGGCTAATAATGAAACAGCCGTCATTTATTAAGTCATTTGTTTCTGAAAAACTGCGATAGAGTGAGGGAACGATGAAAACTGCCCAGAACTGGATAAAAAAAAAATCATTCAACATTCAGTGATTCCCCCTTTATTAGAAGGTGTGTAGAATAGTAGATTAGCATGTTTACCCACACTTTTTACTCTTGGGATCGATTCGGGACCTGGTATTTTTTGATGTACTGCAATCCTGACGTATTATAACGCTTTGCCCACGGATACCTAATAAATCTAAGCCCACTACACTAAAACAAATGAGGGATCTATTACCTGGGACAAACATTAGCATTAAAGCTGCAGACACACGAAAGCGCCATGTTCACTAAAATCAAATTCAAACTGTCTAAATTCCCACAGTCTATCTTCCAGCCGCCTGAGAACGCCATCTCGTTGGCTGCGGCGTTCACCTGTTTGTCCTCTCCCAGCAAGACGTGGCCGGGGCACATCCCCTATCTGACCGGTGGCGCGCTGTACACCTTCAAGCACCTGCAGGTACTTGAAGTTCCCTGCCCCCCAAACAGCACACTGCAATGTGTCTATTCCCGCCCCCTTGTCATTTGTATTTGAACTGAATTTATTATTGGGATCTTATTCCTTGTTTATAAATGTAATATTATTATAAAACCTGTCTTCACCTTCTAAATATGTTTTTTTGCACTATTAGAGCCATCTAGACATGAAATAACACCCCATAGTCACTTTTACAGTTGTATTACCCAATATATTACAAATAATATGACATAATATTGACTCACACATGTTAGCATTGGGAGAGTTCCTTGATTTTTTTTATTTTTTATTTCCCGTGGTAACTATCGGCTCAGTATTGTAACTGACACCTAGTGACCAGTGTAGAATACTACACAGAATACTGCTGTACAGCACATCATGTGAGCGTCTTAAATATTGGACGTTTTGTGTGTTTTATGTCCTCCACAGGGGGTTTTGGACCGGGAGTGCTTCAGCAGCAACCTGAGACATGTCATCCAGGCGGACGTCGCCTACCGGGCTGAGCTCAGCTTGTTTGTCAGCAAAGGTTAAAAGAGAGGAAATATCTGCGTCGCCATTCCCCGCTAAACATACAAATGACGAAATGGCAAGTTATTTTTCCTTCTGGCTAGGTTTGCGGGTCTCCGGCTGTTATGGGCTCCTTGTTCCCGGTCCCAGCCCGAAACATGTTGCCATGGCAACCCTGGACTGGTAGACAACGCTGGCCGTGGAGCTGGCTCACGTCGGCACCCTGGATGAGACGAGAGGCGTCCCCATACAGGTGCAGGAAAAATGCGCCTGATAGTGTTGCTTGTACAATAAATATAGCTTTCATTTGATTATGTCTTAGTATTTATTAATATATTGATAATTGCTGATTTATTCCGTATGGGGAACATTTAAAGATGTATGATGTCATAATTCCCTCGGAGCCGCACAAATTGGAAGTGGACTGGAATCACACAACCAATTTTGTTGTTCTTCTTCTTCAGGCCGTCCAGATGTACAGCACCCGGGTTGGAGAGTGGCGCTCCAGGGTGCACACACTGACGCTGCGAAGCTCGCGCCACCTGCAGGACGTTTTCCGCCAGTGTCAGGCCCAAACGCTACCCACCTTCTATAGCAAAAAGAGTAAGGAAGGGGGCGGGGCCTTGTGTGATAATTGGACAGAGTCTGTGATTTTCTACATTTAAAAACCCTTTATACTGTATACCAGGCGTCCCCAACCACCGACCACTTGATACTGGCCTGCACAAGAAATAATGAACTATTTCTGTTTAATATATTATCTAAATCTGAACGAGCATTTATGTTGAAAACTGATCCTATTCTCTTGGTTTCGTCTTGGTCGCTTGAGCGCCAAAATGTAACCCGTCCCCATAAGATAGCAAAATGAGTAAGAAACAGACATCTTTGGAAGGTTTCTTTGCAAAGGGGGAAAGGCTTAATGAAGAAACAGGGGAGGAGCCTACAACTTCCAAAAAGAGAAAGCTTTTAACAGCCGATACCAGGAGTCCTACTTGAAATATGGATTTATTGCAGAGGTGATACCCATATACCAAGCCCGCTCTGAATAATATGCAGAGAACTGCTCTCTAATGAGGCAATGAAGCCTTCAAAACTACTTTGGTACTAGGAAACCACGCACCCCGGATGAAAAGAAAAGCCGCTGGAGTATTTTGATAGAAAAAGTCAGGAGAAAAGAAATGACTGTTGGCCACTACATCAGTAAGTGGAAATGCACTGACAACATCGTACTTGGTGGCAAACTGTACAGATTTGGCGTTATGGTAACTTCAAATCTGTCGTTATTGCGCTTTCTTTAGCAATATTTACATTTTCAGCACCACCCTTACAACCCCACACGGTTGACCTGACCACTGACCCCAGCTGTATACCACATTCACTTTTTTAAATAATGTGCGGTGCATGAGAAAGCGGAAAGGAAAACCTAGCTCTTTTTGACCACAGGGTCATTTGTTAACAAGTCAGTTCCACAACACAGCAGCAGCAGAACCAATGTTGTCATCGCAGTAGGTCGGCATTAATAGCGCTGACAGCGCAGGAGCAGCATTATAAAGCGCACGTAGAGGTAGATGCTGAACACTGCCATCTGGTAGTGGTCTGGATGTTGCCTACAGCCACTGTTGTTGGTGCCTTTTCTTTTAGTTTAAAGACCCCGGTGGTTATTTGCTTCTGTACACCATCTGAGGGGAATGAAACTGTCATTCAACAACGTCCCCACCAGGTGGAGCAACTGCACCCTTAAATGAGCTTTCATGGGAAAAATGTCTGGTGGGGTACCTTGCTGTTGTCTGCCACAGTGCATTTCTAGATGAACAACATGTTGTTAAGATGATTATGTAGTATTTATAAATAATACACATAACGCAATGATAAGCTGTGTTTGTGTTGCGCTTTCAGTGTACTATGCCGTGCGAGAGCACCCTCCACAGGACCTGCGCGAGGAGCTCTAGGAGCTCTAGGAGGAGACCTAACGGAAGCGCTGGCGTCTTACCGTAAACACAGCTGCTCCGCTTCGGTGTCCGCCGGTCAGGTGAGCTCATTCGCCCTTTAAAATAAAACAAAATGAACCGCAAGTTAATATAGGCTTTGCACGCAGCTTGTCCTCCCTCAGGGCCTGCGAGCGCTTCCAGTCTACGTCAAGAGTCTGAGGAAGAGCGAGGTGCTGCTGCCGGGCCTGCGCACCTCCTCCATCCATCAGCGGCTGCAGCAGCGCTGTGAGGTCCTGCGATTGGACGCCTTGGCCAGAACCACGCACTTCTACCCGCTGCTTCTGCCTCTGGTCTGTACCAACACACACATTTACGGTCTTAAGTGTAAAAAGAAGCAAACCACTTTAATATTACCACTTGGCTAGATACACTTTTCAGGTCATTAGTTGTATTATTTATTCAGGTTTTTAAAATTGAATCCTATATATAATTGTGTTCATATATTGTTTATAAAATACATTCTATTACTTTTTAGGTCATTATTTCAAGGTATTAATTTACATTTTCACTTATTTATGTATAAAAAATATATTTATCGATGGGCGTGAAACAACGGCATGGCCGTAAGTGTAAAAAGAAGGGAACATGTAATTTGAATGACAAGCAAAGAGTAAAAGGAAGGTAAACACCACGCCCCCATTTGCGGTGTGACGTCCCACTGTGTCGCCTGCAGCCGCTTTCGCCCACCCACCGCGAGCCTTTGAACCCGGAGAAGGCACTGCGCTGCTCTGGTGCCAGTCTGCACCCCATGCCCTGCTGCTATGGGTCGGCGCGCGGGTTCCGGCGGGCACCCTGGTGTATCTCTTCAACACCAGATGCTTCTCGTCGCTGCTCTCTGGAAAGGTGATGTACAACGAAGAAAATGTCAGCGGTCCACAAAAGTGCTTAATGTGCTGCTGTGCCCTCCAGACCAAGCTGCCCATCCTGCACAACCCTTTGTCTGTTCGTGCGCGAGCGCTCATCCGCACGCTGGACTCTGACGCACCTCGCGCCCGTGAGGGAAGACCAAGGAACCCCGACACTCCGTTTGCTATTCGCATTAAAATTACGATGACAAATTGTAGCTGCTGCTGGTGAAGCAAGGAGACACGTGCGAGAAGCTTCTGCAGCGCCACCTAGTGGAGGACAAGAGCCCCAACGGGGGTGCGTCCTATACGCAGACTTCCTCTACCATCTGCACGTCAGCTCTGTGCGCTTGCTGCAGTGACTCTTACAGGTCTTGATTTCTTCTGCTTGGACTTTATATCGTGATTGCAGCACGATGGTGCATGGTTCTGTCTTCTGGGTCGAATCCGCATTGGATCAACTCTGTGGAGTTTTTCATGCTGACGTGGGTCCCTAGACATGCGTGTTTCGCTGGTGGGAGAATAAATAGTCCATCAGTGTGGATGTGAGTGTGAATGGTTGGTTTGGTATCCCCCTTTTTGTACCCCATGGAGGCCCCGACGGGATATGGAGAAGAAAATTGATGCGTTCAAGTAAAAAAAGACAAGCTCTCACAAAAGTATTGCGTTATCTTGCAAAAGTTTTGCAGTATCTTGTAAAAGTTTGCGTTATCTTTTCAAATGGTTTGTGTTATCTTGCAAAAGTTCTGCTTTTTTTATTTTCTCCATGTCCTGTTGGGGGCTCCATATTACCTTCCCTTTGCCCAAAAAGGCTGGGATAGGCTCCAGCTCGGCCGTGAACCTGATGAATACTGCGCTATGGAAAATGGATGGATAATAATTGCTATTTATTATAAATGTCACTCATTCATTCCTGGGCTTGTACTGTATACATTCCTCATCTGTAAATAAACCTGAGTGAACTTTAATTCAAATCCTTGTTCCAGGAACACGCCGAAGATCAAAATGTTTACCATTACTGGCAATCATTTAAAAAAACAAAAAATATGAGATGTAATTATGGGTTCCAGGTTTGCACAATCAGCACAAAACCAGTTTGTCGCTATTTGCACTTTGTTCCATTTAACTGTTTAGTATTTGCAGGCCGGCCATGTTTGTGGAACCTGTTCAGGCAGGTCCTGACATTTCCTGTGACGTGTCGCACACATACCTGACCTGTAACTTGTAACACATTTCAGGCAAAACAATACGTGTAGCTTTTTTATAGCAACGCAGCGGTGAAATCTGTTGCATGTAGCATCACTGCTAAAGTTTTCACTTAGAGTGGAACCTCGGGTAGCAACGACGGAGTATTAGGGCCACATAAAAAAAAATCAAACAAACAAAACTGATATTTTAAGATTAAATGTTGTACAAGAAGAAAAAGGTCGTAATTTTATGGGTGAAAACGTAATTTTACAAAAAAAATGTGGCAATATTACCTTTGACTCAGGCCAAAGGTCACACAAGTCTTGTGTGTTCTAGTTGTCTCAAGGAATTGCTGTTACAACGAGGTATTAAAATCATCTGAGATTTCTAGAATAAAATCGTAAATGTACGACGTTAACGTCATACATTTACGATATGAGAAAAGGCTCGTTACGAGAAAAGGCTCGTAATATTACATAAAGTCGTAACTTTACGAGAATAAAAGTGGTTACTTGACCTTACAGGCATTGCCTGAGACAGCTACAAAACGTATTATACTATACTATAGAGTAACGATGACATGTTTGTGCCCAACTCTTGTTTTGCTGTCCCGTTATAAATGAAACCCTCCTGAAGCAGGAGGAAAGTGTCCTTCCTTCCTGTAGAACTACTTTCCATTTTCCCCGATACGTATGACACATTCACACCTAATAATTTTTTCTCATAAATTCATGAGAAAAAAGTCATTTTACGGAAAAAGTGGTAATTTCATGAGAATATTTTTTGTAATACTACGAAAAGTTGAAATTTAAGGAGAAAAAAGTCATAATTTCATGGGAAAAATGTTGTAATTGGGGCCGCACGGTGGCTGAGTGGTTAGCACATTGGCCACACAGTCAGGAGATTTGGAAGACCTGGGTTCAAATCTCCGTTGGGCATCTCTGTGTGGAGTTTGCATGTTCTGCCCGTGCGTGTGTGGGTTTTCTCCGGGTACTCCGGTTTCCCCCCACATTCCAAAAACATGCATGTTAGGTTAATTGGTGACTCTAAATTGTCCATCAGTATGAATGTGAGTGTGACTGGTTGTTTGTCTATATGTGCCCTGCGATTGACTGGCGACCAGTCCAGGGTGTACCCCGCCTCTCGCCCAAAGTCTGCTGGGATAGGCTCCAGCATCCCCGTGACCCTAATGAGGATAAGCGGCATAGAAAATGGATGGATGGATGGAAAATGTTGTAATTGTACGATAGAAAAAGTTTTATAAAAAATGTGGTAATGTGGTAATTTTATGGCAAAAAAGTCATAATTTCACAAGAAAAAAGTCTAAATATTACGAGAAAAAAAACGTAATTTTACGTTGAAGTAATAATTTTACCAAAAAAAGCCATCGTTTTATGAAAGAAAGTGGTAATTTTATGAGAAAAGTCGTATTATTACGGGACAAAATTTATAATTTCATGAGGAAAAGTCATAATTTCACAAGAAAAAAGTCGTAATTTTCTAAGAAAAAAAACGTTTTACCAAAAACCCGTCTTTAAAAAAAAAAAAAGTGTTAATTTTATGAAAAAAAAAAGTTAAAAAATAAAATATTATGAGCAAAACGTGGTAATTTTAGGTGTCATACGTGTCCGAGGAAAAACATTGAATAGTTCTTCAGGAAGGAAGGAAACTTTCCTCTTGGTTCAGGAAGCTTTTATTTATAACGGGACAGCAAAACTGGGCAGTTAGGCACCAACAGGTTAGCATCATCTCACCCGTACTCTCACCAACCCCACCCTCTTCACTTAAGGCCCCCCCGTTTCATAGCAGTCTGGGGCCATGCCTGTAAAGTCAAGTCACGATTTTTATTCTCGTAAAGTTGCGACTTTACTCTCATAATATTACAGCTTTTTCTCGTAAATATACAACATTATAATCGTACATTTACAACTTTAATATTGAAATTGCAGATGATTTTAATACTTTGTCATAACAAGCATTGCCCGAGACAGCTACAAACACAGGGGACTTGTGTGACCTTTGGCATGGGCCAAGGTAAACTTTTATTCTCTTAAAATTACAACATTAGTTATCTAAAATTATTACTTTTAATCTCGAAATCTCATATTTTTTAAGTGGCCCTAGTACTCTCTAGTTAGCATGCATTAGTTTTTTTCCATTTACGGTGAAAATATCTCCGAAAATGTTGCCTTGTTTTGCACACATATCCCAGATAGCATGCACTGTGTTGTTAATAAACTAAGTTTGTAACGTATTTATCTCACAAAACATCCCGTTTAGCTGGCTAACAAAATAAACGGAACTAGAAGTCCCCCATGCAGGTATGAGTAAGGTATGACGTAATTAGAAGCAACCAATGTAGTATTTTGCTAACTAGCACAGTTATGCCACAAGGCGTTTGGTTTCTTGTTGAAAACAGCTGAGAAATACCATTGAATTTTAAGCACGACACACTTGAAAAAACGAATAGGCCTGTGTGTATTTGGCTGCCTTGTCAATTTTGAAGTGTTTCTGCGTGTAAAATAATCAAAAATAGGGTGTAACGGTACTCTAAAATGTAATTTCAGTTCGGTTCAGTTTCTTGAAGTGCTCGGTTCGGTTAATTTTTGGTACAAAAAGGCAGAAAAAATGACTCCAAATGCTTTTATTTAAAAAAATGCAAACAATATGTATTTTTAAATAAGTAAAAGCGACTCCTTTTGGTGATATTTCAGATAACTCATACTCTTTATTTTTTTTAATGGAAAAAGATTAAAATAAACCGTTGCATTTTAAATAATTAAAAATATGTATAAGAATGATAAAAGAACAAGTTAAAACTGTAAAAGTTGAACACTTAGCAGCAACAGCCTGAATATGACAAATGTAAGTATTCCAGTTTTTGGGTAAAAAAAAATCCAAATTTATCCACATTTAGAGCAAAGCAGAGTGTACGGCGGCTGCAGGGACAATATCTCCAGCTGTGAAGAAAAGCCAGCAACAGAGGTAGTGAGCTGAAGCTATCGGTGTTTGCACTAAGCTGCTTTTCGTTCTTGCAGATGGAACATTCACTGCCACATGATACCGTTTAAGTGCGCTAAGATGCTAGTCGTGTTTCCTGCAGCAAACCCGATCTCCGTGGAACAATGTCGACACACAACTTCGGATTTATCTGCTTGCCTTTGTCCATCCCTAATTTTAACAGTGAAGCCAAAGTGTTCCCAAACAGGAGAGCGTAGTGAGATGAGAGGGTTTTCCAGCTCAGCCTTCTGGCTGGCATTTGCTATGATTCATTTGGAATGAATCTTAAATGTGACTCAGGATGGACGAATCGTCTCGGGGATTGATTCGTTCAGTCGCGCATGCGCATTTGCGTAACTTCTTATCTTAGTGGAATCAGTTCACCTGTTTAGAGTCTTTGAGTTTGAGTAGTTTGTTCATCACGTGACAGCCCCACGTGTGAAACAAGCACATTATGCTTCTAAGTAAATCACTTCAGCTCTCCACTTTTATTGCAGAATGGGGTTGCAACTTGAAGTTAAGAGTTATCATTAAGTTAGTATTTGAAACTAACATTAATCATTCAAATTTAAAATGGTATTTGTTTTTACTTTGTCAATGTTCTTTTTGACCAATCTTCTTATACAAATATATCAAGTCTGAATAGGAATAACAATTATTATACAGTAAAAATGAACACTACTATAAAATAATGTTTAATTATTAAATATTAGTACATTATTAAATATAAGTAAATTGTAGGCTTTGATTGTTTTATTAGGCTATGGTTGCTTACTGATGGACAAAGACAAAAAAATAACAAATTAGGCAACTTAATATTTCATTTATATCAGTTTTTTTAATATAAAAAACACCACAGATTCTCAAGAAACATTAACAAAATTACAATGTCATAAATGAGGAAAATGCGTTTTACGTTTTGATAGTTTTATGATAATTTCTAAATATGATCGTACATATAACAAATATAGTTTTACTTTAGTATTTGACTCCGGTGCTGATCGGAAAAGTGCTCACGTGGCAAAAGAACGAAAGACGCAAACCCGAAGACTCGAGAGATAAACTAACAATTCTCTTTCCGGCTCATGCACCATAGGTTGAGCTCACATGGCGCTGTCACATAATGAACGAACGACTCGAAAAGGGACAACAAGGTGAGGTAAATGATTCATAGACAAAATACGCAGGTAAACAATTAATTAATTTTTTCAGTTTTTTATAGCATTATAATTGTTTCTTGTTTGTAGTGTGTTGAATTTGCGGCCTCCTTTTCTTTAGGCCCACAAATGTGGTGGGTGTTGAGTTGGAGGAAGAAGACTATGTTACTACAACGTTATCCAAGGTTACGATTTATTCCTAACAAACAAACCTAATACAACAAAGCTCCGGGCCTAATGTCGTTCCCTTTAGGCCTACACCTACGTTGGTCTTAATACAGGGTCAGATGAAATAAGCACAGCTATCTATCCCTGCCCGGCTTTTATACATTTTTAAAGCAAATGTAGGTTGATCATGAGCCAATGGGAGAAGACAGCGCCCTTCACTTCGAATCCTGGGGGACCAATCAGATGTTCTTGGGCGGTGCCGGTTGGATGATTTCGGGTTGGTTTGTTTGCATGCGAGGACTGCTGTTCTCAGGTAGCATCCCATGATGACTTGCTTGGTGGGGGCTTGTGTGACTCCTTCCTTGCCCTCTGTGTTGACCTGTATGTTCACCTTGGCTGGAGATCCATTACCCACAGAAACACGTTATCTCCTTTCCTGTGAGTGTTTAGGAGAAAACATTCCAAACCCCCACTTTCTACTATCAATCTGTCACTAACATCTATGAACTCTATGTGACCTTTGCATTAGAATTATAAGTTTACTCTAAAACTATTAATATTACACTATGTGTGTGTATTCTATCTCTAAGTGTGATTATATGTACAGCAAACATGCATTTAAACATATGGTGACACTATTCTCTTATAGCTACAGTATGTGATGGTGCTGACTGTAATCTATTGGCGGCACTGATAAGAATCGGTCTTCCAGAGCAATCCTCTCCTATAAAACATTCCATTGACCCTGGTACAGATTCCCACAAGAAATAACACAACCATAAAAGATTTTAAACAGAACAAAGTGAGAGGTCTATTTTAAATATAATACAATGATATGACTAAGTATGATTAAGTATTATTAAACAGCAACACATTTCATAATTATAGTTTAACAGTATTTATTTGTATGACTACGGCAAGTACCCAAAGCATACTACCCCATCATTACCCTTACCAAATACCAACATAAGTGAAGAATACAATCGAAAAGAATAAAACAAGAAGCCCAGTATAAACCCTTCAAGTGTGATTAACGTTTGTGTAAGCAGTAGATGTGATAGGGAAGAAACATGTTGCATTTTAATCATATTTTGCTAAAATGAACAAAATGACTCGAAAAAAGGTTCGTTATTTTACTGAACGGGACTCAAAGATCTGAGTCGGTAAAATGACCCGAACTTCCCGTCACTAGATTAAGCTACGAAGGTTCCTCCCGCTCAGTCAGTAGTGTCCGACCCTTAGAGGCGTCCATGCGGAAACTCGGCCAGGACTTTTGTTCCGCGCGGAGCGCTGAGATCACTCTACCAATACATTGAACGAGAAAAATAGCATCAAATGTAACCGAAACGGTTCAGTACACCCATGTAAACCCCTAAGTTTTGAGGTGTTGCGCGAGACAGCTACAACCTCTGCTGTAGACTAGTACCGAAATAGTCAAGATAGACTACACAAGACCGGAAGTGTGCCTTTCACAGACATTTAAGCAGTGCTAGTAATCATATTTTAGAATAGGGAAAAATATGAGCATGAACGGAAAATTTCATATATTAAAAATTGGGTGTTTTTCTCTACGCCTCAGGCCAGGGTCAAGATTAAATCTGATCTTGTTTTGAAATGTCCCTTCAAGCCGGAATTCGCTCGCTCGGCCATCTTGATGAGGGGGCGGAGCGAGCTGTCAGTGAGAGAGAAACACCCACGGTGCTCGGGTTGTGTTTGCACATTCAAACGACTGTGCAGCTCCTTCACGGACGTTTCGCTGTCTTCCTGTTCCACCGCTACAACGCGGCTGGGTGGACCTGTGTTTGTGCGCGTCTTTCGCCGTTGATCATTTGCACCGGAGAGGGGAGAAGAAGAAGAGAAAGACGACGACGACGGAGAGAGCGAAGACGGAGAAGCAGCGTGAAACATGGCTACTACAACCTGCACACGATTCACGGACGAGTATCAGCTCTACGAGGAGCTGGGCAAGTGAGTTGGACCGCCGAGGCTGTGTCTGTGCGCAACATGCCCGCCTGCCGCCTCGGAGTGGTTCGCCGAGCGCGTTACCCCGGAGGTCCAGCCACATTGTGCGGTGTACCCGCGCGTGGGCGTGCTTGCGTGTTTTTGTTTGCTTGAGTAGTGGATGATAACGCTAGCAATACACCATCAACGCGTTTCTAATTATAGTGTAGTATGGAAGGGCCGGATCACAGAGGTCCAATGCTTTGTTTATTTTTATTGGTAGGACCCGAGCACAGAAAAACTCCGAAGAGACCGTTTTTGAGGTGCTCGATTATTATGGGGGGCCCAAGCCCAGGAGGACATGAACTTTATTGCGATTCTTTTGTTTATTCTTTGTCGTCGTCCTAATATTATTATTATTATTATTATTATTTGTGCCCAAGTACAGAAGTGCCGCGAGCCAATTGGGATTGCTTTATTTCTTCTTATTAAGGCCGGAGCACTTAGAAACCGTGGACATTGGGATTGCTAAACGGACCCTATCGGGGTTGCTTTGTTATTGGGGCCCAAACACCCAGGGATGGTGAAACCATTTGGAGCCCCTGGAATGTCTTATTTTCCTATGACTCTTTGGATTGCTTTGTTTGTACTACTTCTTATTAGGTGCTGAGCATAGATAAATAATGTAGAGGTATTAGTAGGGCCTGAGCATGGATACATATTGCAGAGATTTCTTCATTTGTTATTCATCCATCCATCCATCCATTTTCTCTGCCGTTTATCCTAATTAGGGTCGCGGGTACACTGGAGCATATCCCAGCTGACAATTATTATTGTTATTAGGACCCAACACAGAGGCATAGTGAAACTATGTAGGCTTTCTCTATTATTAGGGCCTGAGCACAGAGATATACTGTTGAAAACCAATTGGAATCACTCTGTTGACTATTGGGGCCCAAACACAGAAGCTGCCTACTATTGGGGCATTTTTTGTAACCGAGGAATCGTTTCATTAATACACATAATTGGTTCATTCTGCTCCATCGTATTTAATATTCCCTAAATGCTAACTGTTGTGAATAAATACAAGAAAATAAATATCTCGCAGAACCCAACCACACTAACAATTGTTGTTTTTTTTTTTACTTATTTCTCAAAGGGGAGCCTTTTCAGTGGTGCGCAGATGCATCAAGCTGTGCACGGGGCAGGAATACGCGGCCAAAATCATCAACACCAAAAAGTTGTCGGCGAGAGGTAAGCACTTTTGTACAGAGAAGGTGCATGTTCTGCGGACGAATGAAGATGCTCGTTCAAAACAGGATCTTGTAACGCATATGTTCATTGGTTGGTTAGATATGACATTCAGAGTTGATGGCGCCCCCATGACGAAGTAGTTAGTTGCTCAGTCTCATTTCCGGAAGTGACTACATCGGGGCGATGTTTACTCTGCTTTAGCTGAGAAGCGAACATTTCTCGTGGTAGATGGTCGACTTGGTTGGATATGTTTTTCATCAAAATAGTTGCGATGCCAAAATGTTGTGTGGCTGCTGGATGGTGACAGTATCTGAGTGATACTGTAAATCTTTTTTATTGCAAAAGAGGAAAAAAATATACTAAGCTAGTGCAGAAAAGGAGAGACAGATGGATGCCCACCTCGAGTTCTGTTCTTTGCCGTGATCATTTCACTGATGCTTTGAAGGAGCAACTTTACAAAAAGCATTTGACTTGAAAGAATGGTATAAACAAATTTTTTAAAAGGATAATATTCCCCTGGTACAGAGGAAAAAAACAAGACAAGAATGACTACTATATCAAAGTTGCTATAAAACAGATTACATCATTTCTCGTTTACATAATGTCATCTAAACACTATTCCACTATAGCAACAAGGCTGCAAAGCCTTGTTGCTATAGGTACATGTTAAATAAACATCTTTTTACAATGCGGTGTGGGTGGTGGCAGTGGAAAATAAAATAAAAAAAGGCTATAAAAACCATTTTATGCTCATTAAGAAGCCAACTCCAGAGTAATTTACACTTAGCATTCTGTGTTTTGACAGCGGCGATCTTCATGTCAATGTCTGAAGGCTTAAGTTCATGTTCTGCAAGGTCTCTACTTCATCTCCAAATGTTTCTTCCTCCTCAAAAACCACTGACACATAGCTCAAATTGTGGCTGTAGTCAACGTCCTTGGTCTCGTACAACTTCGTGTTTGTTTACCTGGGTGATAGCACTCTGATCGAGTCATTTCTGGAAACGAGGATGAACAGGGAGAGCTAGCTACAAAAGTCATTTTTGCACGTTTCAAAAATGTAACAATGTAGAAAATAATTACAAACAATATATAACCTATTGAAGCAAAGTTGTCTAACTTTCCGTATCCGCATTCCCAGCTCGCTACAATGGCAACATAATTACGCTACGTTGCTTTATGTCGTGCACGGACCTGCTGGCTATCAGACTTGTTAAAGCTGATCATGTTTGAATGCTCATGTGATTTATAACCTCTGACTTGTCAATAGTGTCTTAAATTAATTAACTCGCTTTTTCCGACAGCCAATAAAGCACCTTTGCTTCCGCTATTTGTGATGTTAGCACACGCTGGCTTGTAAACAAACGCCGCATGCCATAACACCGTGCTGTGCATGGCAATTCGCCTCTAATTGATTTAAATGCTTTTTTGCTCTCCGTGTCCAAATGGTACTGATCCACGAGGGTGTATCGGGTTATTATTGGACCGTCCACCCCCGCCCCTCCCTGGAGTGTGGCAGGGCTGCTCGGCGTGCCATCAATGGCGGTGATGTCAGTGCACCGAGTGTCTTTTAACAAGATTAAATCCATCCTAGATTATCCCGCTGCTATTAGCAGGTAATCCCCGTGATTGGCTTTGTGAAACCCACAGGAGGACTCGCACGGAATGAATAATTCGCCCCCCCCCACAAGTTGCGCTATGATAGCAAATGTCTCCTTAAGTCTTTCATGGACTGTGGGAGCTGACCCGCTTAGGTTGCAAGTCGGCCCAGTTGCTATGAATAGCTGCGTGACCTATGTGACATGGGCTGCTGGATAAATATTAAACACACATGTCCACTATGCTGGGCGTTATCGTGACTCCACCTGTGCTCCCACTCATTTTGGTGTGGCCCCACCCTGACAATACCCAGCGTGGTTATCTGGCGTCACACAGCTTGTATGGTTTTCTTCCTGTCCTTTTCAAAACCTTGACATCCTTCACACTGACGGCTGGTGCTGGGGTGTCCCGCTGGCCCGATAATGCTTTAGAGCCTCCCTTTTTTTTAACATCTCAAGTGGAGCAGCGATGATGAACGAAAACTAATTTAGGCCTCCATCCATCATTTGCTACGTGGTAGGTAAGTCAGCGGAGTTCTAAAGATGCTCTAACAAGGCACCATGCCCTATTTAGTGTAGCATCAATTTTATAACATCTAGCCTTGCGTTTATTGGAAGCGGGCGACAAATGGATGGATATTTAATATTCCCGATTAAAAAAAAAAATTTTTTAACAGTGCATTTGGTACCTGGCCCTTCAGTGGGGCCTTAACAGACTTAATCCACCTCTTACTACCACCACGATCGTGTCACAATTCTACAAAGCATCAACAACATACATAAAAAGACAATATAACAATATAACACAATTAGATTGCGGCAGTATCGTTTAAAAATGATAATAACGTATAATACTATATCACGATGACTGGGAGTCAAACCAGCCCGACGGCTAATAGTAGTTTAAGAGAGAGCTGCCAGCATTACTGATTTAGAAGACCCTGGGCAGACATTCATTCATTGACATGGCAACACGTAGAAGCTGAAATCTGATTGAGCCGAACATACACACCTGGAAGCAGTGCAGCCAAGAAACCAGACTGTTGTGAATAAATTAATAGAATTTCATGAATCAAATACTAGGATTTAAGATGTAAATGTCGATCGGTGCTTGTTTAGTGTTTAAACCAGCACAGGAATTTTTGCAGGCCCTGATCGCCTGCCGCTGCTTTTTAATAATGATTTGGCATGCATGAGAAAGTGGAATGCTGCTCTCTCTGACCACATGCTCATTTATTAACGAGCATAGCACACATCACGGCAGCAACAAGAACCAATGTTGTTCCCTTAATGCTCAGCCAGCATTATTAGCGCTGTGTGACTTAACGTCAAGGGGTTGCCTACAGCCACAGGTGATAAAGTTTTTCAGACCCGGTGCTGCTAAGAGACCCCAGTAGGTAGTTGCCTACGCTTTAATTGGATTGATGTTATGCTGAAGATTTATCCATTAATTAGTGAGTCGATTTGCCTTTCAAATAAAACAAATGTGTACTCCTGTGAAGTGATGATTGATTAATGAAGTCGCGCAAGCAAATCGGCGTGCACTGCTTGGCTGCCACCAGCAGAGGTCCTAAAACTCAGTCTCATGTCTTATTGGCATGGAAACAGGAGTTGATAACATTCAAAAAGTAAAAAATAAAAAAAGACGGTGAATTGATGTTTATTTTCAATCGAGGAGAGTAAGTCTCTTAACTGAGTGTGGAATTGAAGTGAGGCATCTTTGGTACAATACAACCATGTAGGAAAGAGCCATCCTTATCGCCCCAGTCTGCGTGTCTTTTCCTCCCCACCCACTCCCTGTTTTCTCTCCTCCACTCATTCCTCCGCCTCCTCTCTTCTCTCATCTTCTAAGACCATAATCACCGGGCTTACACTTCACTGTCAGTCCTCGATGCCAGCATCTCTGCGTGTTCATTTCCATGGTTACCCTTGGGTGGTCCTACCACTTAGCGCCGGCTGCAGCACGATGAAGATAATATGTTGGCATACAAGCAGCGTAAATGTTCTGACATGGTTCCTTCCTCCACGTCTTCATCTCCATAGCAACTATCAGCCCTGAACATCACAAGTTGTGAATCTTAAAACCCAATGAATGCTTCTTACCACCAGATCACCAAAAGCTGGAACGGGAGGCTCGGATCTGTCGCCTGCTCAAACACCCCAACATCGGTGAGGATGCACACATACACACGCACACACATGTGCATCTATCTTATGATTCCTGCTCTGTCTGTCCTTGAGTCCCAGAAATCCTCCTGGCATGTAAAGCAAATATGCCAACTGTGTCTAAGCAATTACTACATAATTAAACACTACGGTTGTCAAAAATAGTGCGTTAGCGGCGGTAGCTAATTAATTGCATTAATTAAAGTAGTGATAGCAGTCCAATGTGACTAACCAGATGAAGTACTGTGATTGGTATATTTTATTGCTACATGGCAAACAAGTTACCAGTAGGGGCAGTAGATTCTTAGAAAACAAACAAGACCCAGCAATCACGATGTGCTTGCTGTTAAGGCTGTACAACTGGGCAATTAGTTCAAAGGGGGTGTGGAAAAAAATAGCAGTGTCTGCCATTAAATTTACAAACTCAAAACTATTTTGTACAAGCTCTTTTGTTTCTAGGATTTGGCAATCCTGTGAATGACTAAACTAATATTTTACTATATTATTATATTATTTCTAGAACTGCTTCACATCTGTGTGGCATGGAGTCAACCAACTTGTGGCACCTGTCAGCTGTTATTCCACTCCAAGATTCTTTAAGAACATTCCACAATTCATGAACATTTCTTGGTTTTGCTTCCAAAAAAGCATTTTTCATGTCACCTCACAAGTTCTTCATTCGATAAGGGTCTGGGGATTGCGCTGGCATGAGTTTTGCTTGTTTGGAACCAAGATTTTGCTGGCTTACCAGTGTGTTTGGGATGATCGTCTTGTTGAAGCATCCTTTTCAACGGCATGTCCTCTTCAGCATAAGGCAACATGACCTCTTCAAGTATTTTGACATATGCACACTGATCCATGATCCCTGCTATGGGATAAATTGCCCATATCATGGTGCTTTACTGTCTTCACTGTGTACTGTTGCTTCAGAGTTTGGGGGTCGTCTTACAAACTGAGATTTTTGGACCCAAAAACAACGATTTTACTGTCATCAGTCCACCAAATGTGGTGTCCCCTCATTGCTCATAACAACACGGTTAATTTGTGATTCAAATGTTCTACTAGTACCAGCAGTTTTACACACGTATGTTATCTTTAAGCTTGATTTACATTTTCAGTGGATTTGTAGCTGTTAAAACCCACACTTACATAAACTCCTGTCCTGTCTTTTATTGTTCTTTAAATACAATTCTGTGAAAATTGGCGAATTTCTGACATAGTTCAAATGGTAATTAATCGCGATTAAACTGATTAATCTGATTAAATTTTGAAATGATTGACAGCCCTGCAAAACACACCATTTGTATATATGCACTGTTTCTACTGATACTCAAACTACTTGTTTGATTTCTAGTTCGTCTTCACGACAGTATATCAGAGGAAGGCTTCCACTACCTCCTTTTTGACTTGTAAGTCTCCTTTTTTGGTTCCTTTCTTCTTCTTTCATTGAAGATTGAACTGTTTACTGTTCACTCCTCTCCTTCACTTGTTTCCTCCACTCTCCAGCTGTTTCCTCACCGCTTCCTCTTGCCCATTCTCTAACAGTTTCCCTTCATATCCTCCTATTTTTATTTTCTTCTCATAATTTGTAGGGTTGCTGCGTTTTAATTTTATGCTGCTGATTACAAAAGCGATCTTTCATGAGTGAGTTTGGCTGATACAGGCCTTGACCTGAACATTTTTTTTCACTTTTTCACTTATCAAAACTTACTTGCCCAATGCTGAAAGTGATACCAATAAATGTATTATATTCATTGGTGACTAAATACCATATACAAGGAATGGTATCGATAAACCGATTTGACCTACTATCCGGTTTGGGGAGCTAACGAACCAGGATAAGACTCCCGCATCAATACAAATCAACCATAAACTATCAGATGAATGGATTGTGGAGACATTGCGAGAGAAGCAGTCGATGTGTTATGAACAACGCGAGACACTGGTCTGTCAGCGAAAGGACTGTCGGGCATGTTTCATGGAACATGCCCGAGCCAGCAGAGCTAGCTGTGGCTGACACTAGCCTTGTTTATTAATGCAATATTTTTGTGTTTACAGCATAGTATATAATGTATATACATATACTAGTAGATGATAATCCTTTTGAATGTGGTTTGTAGTTGGGTTGAGGGATATGGACCTTAGCATGTATCACAAGACACTTCACTCACCTTGCCACCAGTGCTTCGTCTTAGTCTCCGCTTCTCCTCTGCCTTCAGCCATGCTCGTTTTCTCTTTTGTTTTTGCTCTGCAGAAAAAACGCATCATTACCTCTCCCTTATTTCTTTTTAAATATACTGGTATAAGTCATTTTCTTATTTTTGGAATTATTCATGTCGGTATGCTAGTATAAAAACAATTATCGCCCAACCCTAATTTTTAGGTTCAGTTTAAAGCAAGGGTCTCAAACTCAGTTTACCATGGGGCCGCTGGAGTCTGGCTGAGGGTGGGCCGCAGCCTCGCCGCACATGCACGCGTGCCCAATTTAACTTAAAAATTTTTTAAAAAATCCGATCATCTCAATTGTCTTTTTTTTAAAACACAAAATAAGATAAACAAGGACACTGGTGTAAACAAGTTGTGTGCAAAAGTACTAGTAAAATTGTCAATCAATCAAAAAATACATAAACAAATTAAGAACTAATAAGTATTTCAATCAGTAATAAATTTCAGTTTTCAGTGAAATTGTACAGTTCTTTAACCTCAGTCAATGTTTTTTTATGAAAATGGCTTCTCTTGCCTAATTTTTACTCCTAGGGGCCTGTCAGCGCTTCCTCTGACATAGCTGAGCCACATGTGTTTTGAAAAGGACATGTTTGGGTCTGTGGAATATACTGTTTTAATTCACTTGGCGTGTCGTGTTTAGCTGATGCATGGAGAAAGGTGCAGCCATATAAATGGCCCAGACATCAATTCCACTGCGAGATTCAAAAAAAGCATCAATGCAATCTGCACCCTGAACCAGACCAGATACATGTGAGGGCACGCCACATCTACTGCCATGCCATCCAGGTGCCTTTTCCTTTTTCCATTTAACATGGTGAGCGGATGGGGCCCACGACGCGCGGCACGCTCATCTCGACTCAGCCCGAGTCACCCCCACACAGATTCGACTGGACTCAGACTGTAGACCACACCAACAAGTTCCCCACGCTTCTTTTATATTGCTGCGCGCGCATAACTTTGATTTTTTTGGAGAGAGAGATAGCCTATACACTTTGTATTGTAACGTCGTTGGGAGCACTTCCTGCTTCCCACTGTCCTTTGCGGGATTGTCTTACAAATTCTTGTCTTCTAGTTGCATGTTATTGTGCACCCCCCCCTTATTAACAGTGGCTTGTCTTTTGTTATCTCCCTGTTGTATAGTCGTGTGATGGTTTGGCTTTTTCGGTGTAATACACCCTGAGTGAGACTGTCATGTTGAGTATTGATCTCCCGCTATTGTGCTGGCGGTAATAAGTTCAATTTGACTTGTGTAATAACTCTACTTGCAATTTAAGATTTTAATTTTTCCCACTACTGTTGTTTTGCTCTTCTCAAAACACGTGCGTTTGTTTTTTCTAGTGAAAGAAAACACACTAGACAAATCCAGAGTCTCAGGATGTGCGCGCACTTCGACAGCTCCCTGAGGAAGTGTAGAACGCACACACACACACACATCGTTTATTCTCGGACTCCGTTTTATACATTTTTAGAAGGCTTGGTTATTCGACAGAAACAGGAACAGCATGAATCATCACTTCATATATGGAGTTGTTTCTCTCAAGCGGTCAGCACATTCCAACCGTTCCCTGGGAGTCACCGATGAGAAGATTACTATCTGTCCATACGTACTGTTTGTTCTCTTTCAAGGGTGCAGCTGTCAGGCATGTGATTTTAGCAGTCATCAGCACATTACATCACAACTATGTTTTTCTCCTTATACTATCTTTATTCCAGTTTATTAAAAATAAGATGTCTAACACTACCGCGTGTGTGCTGCATTGTACTGGCACGCTGGGCAGCAACCTAAAGTGCTTTTCTCCACGGCAACACAGCTGTAACTTTCACTCATTGAAAAAAGTTTCCCTGCTTGCATCGATGTCACGCCCCATCACGCCCCCAAGAACCATATAAGCAACACTGTAAGTGCCATTCATATAAAACTCGAGGGCCGCACTAACATTAAACTTTCATATTAAGGTGGGGGCCACAAAATAACGTCTCGTGGGCCGCAAGTTTGAGACCCCTGGTTTAAAGCATTATTAGAGCCCTCTAGACATGCATGAATACCCCTATAGTCATGTTTATACTTGTATTACCCTACATAGTTGACGTAATAATAGAAAATAAGACATATTAGACATAAATTACACATAACATTCTTACACGTTAGCATTGACAGCATACTTGGTGGCTATTGTCTAATCAATGTAACATTCCTGACACCTAGTGGCCAGTGCAGTAGAATACTACTGCAATGGTGCGGTGCTGCTGTCAGCCACAAGTCACGCCAGTCACTGGCGCTCCACCCTGCTAACCATGCTGACACTCAGCAACTCTGTCGTAGCTAGCTGACGCCACACGCGTACACTACACTACAGTACATACTGTATAACATCTTCAAAATGCATTACATTTCTGTTTTCATTCATTTAAAGACTGAAAATGTTTCATTGGAGCCAACAATAGAATTTTTTGGTGTTATTGAAGTTTTCCTTTTCAGACTCTGACATGAAAGCGCATGTTGCTCTTCTCAACGAGCAGCGGGTGCTGCTCATCTTAAAGCAGCCACACTTGGCTCCTTCTTGTTTGTGACATTAAAAAACACACACACATGTACAAAAACCCAATCCCTCTCTCCTAAAGTTCACTTTCCTCATGTCCTCCTTCATGTCTCCTCCTCTCATTTGCTCCTCGTTGGTTCATTCTCCTCATTTTCTCCATGATGTTGTCTACTCTATCTCAGTTCTTCTCTCATTTCCTCCACGTTGGTTTCCTCTGCTCTTGTTTCTTCTCCTCCTCACTCTTCCCTCTCCTTGCCTTCTTTTCCTCCCCCTATTTTCCTACATGTACAATTACATAACTCTCATGTTTGTCCCCCCCACTCCCACTTTCCCGTACACACTACTACCCACTCCCACGCCTTCCGCATCCAGGTCTCTTCTATCCCCTTCTAGTTTCCATGGTTACTGCATTATGTGGGATGGGGGGATGCAGCAGCAGCAGCAAAGAAAATGAAGAGTAAAATAAAGATATGTGTGTGTTTTCTCATGCCAGGGTGACCGGAGGTGAACTGTTTGAGGACATCGTAGCCAGAGAGTATTACAGTGAGGCAGACGCCAGGTAGGTGGAGCACGTCTGCATCTACGCCAGCAGCACCCCACTTTATATATCCCCGTCCCACCTTTGGATCTGATTGGCACACCTGACACTCAATGCAGCGATGACCCACACACAAAGTCAAATATCGTAGAAAGGCGACGTGACTCGTGTTACACCGTTACAGATAGCAGAGCTAATGCACTGACTTATTAGTGCTCACTTAGTATTGATTAGCCAGCGTCATTAGCTTTAATGAAGATGGGCCTCTCTTTCCGCTAAACGAATCTTTGCTTTATGTGGATTTGCACGCCGGCCCACATTCTAGGAAGGCGAGCGCGTCGTAAGTTGCGAGTCTTCACCTTGCACCCGTATTAGGGCGCCTTTGTTTGAGCGGCATGCTTTTTGTTGTTGATGCGTTGTGTGCAAACAGCAGCGGGACCTCCATGGATGGAGCAATGCAAATAAATGAATCTGTTCATGGGTCAATCTCTCACTACACCTTTAAATCAGGGGGTGTCAAACCCGTTTTCACTGTGGTTGCCCTTTAACTCGAACACCATATAAATAAATGTATCACTACTGGGCGTGCCATGAGACACCCGACTTACGAGACAGGATTTTAACATTAATTTCAAAGAAAGGTGCAGTGAGAAAATATCGATGCAAAGTGAAAAATATCGACATGAATACTGGACAAACGCCTCACAAGACAATGCAGGTGCGTTTTGAAATATGTATTCTCCTGCAAATTGACGTTAAACTATATTATTGTCAAATTTTTAATCTAATATAAACTAATAACATAAAATAATAATAATAATAATAAAATATTTTCCTTAATATGTCATTTTTCACTCTGTACAGTTGTGACATGTGACAGTGACAGTCGGTGACATGTATTTTCTCAAATGGCTATTCCTACTGTCTGTTGAACGTTTGCAGCATTTCTTGAAATGAATGCTGGCATTTCTTCTACTACCTTACCTTGCGTTGCTTCTTGTGAAGCTCTACTCTTTTGCTATGCTAGCAGCACTCCCTATCCCACAGCGAGAAAGAGGCCGTGTTCGACACGAGGTCTCATTCTGTTCACCGTTGTTCCATGAAGCATCTTCCTGGCTGTTAAGAGGCAAGAGAGATGAGGAAAACGGACACATGGCAATTCATGGAAAAGTATGCGGTTCATTTTCATTTATTGTATAATAAAGCCTCAAAATTATCCAAAAGTCATAACCCAAGGCCTGCTCATTTGTGGCCGTATTAAAAGTGCTCTGCACAAAATTAACAATCAGAATAACTAATAAGACTGGAAATAAACCAACCACCAT